>JAMQCK010000750.1:0-16640 GCA_024196135.1 Pleurotus ostreatus/Saccharomyces cerevisiae fusant | reverse complement strand
TCCGGGATCGCCACGCGCTGCGGAGCGATCACGTGGTTGGGCGGAGTTAACCCCTCGGCCGCGATCGGAACGTCTCTTGTTCCTTCCTCTCACTGTGCACGTCCGTGCGAGGACGCGCTCGACGCCGGCGCCTTCGTAAGTACAGCTCCCTTACTGTGTCGTTCTCATGCTGACGGGGTTGCGCTCCTTCGCACTTACCATAGGCCCCTTCCACTCCCTTCTCGACCATACCCCCGCGCGCGTATCCTTCACGATAGCACCCTCGAGGAAGTCGGCGGCCATACGGCGCCGCGCGCAGGCTGCGGCATGCTGTAGTCGCTCGTGCTCGACGCGAGCCGATGACGGAGCTGACCATTTGTCCGAGGACAAGAGGACTAATCATGCAAGGTACGTGTTTACGGTCTCTACCATGTGCCGTCTTTCTTTCTGACCATGTCTGCAGTATTCGTGTAGTCTATACCCGCGCTACCTTCAGACACCAAAGTTGGCGCGTGAAGCTCTCAAAAGTACGTTGCCTGCCCTTCTTTTTTAGTCATATCACTTACCCTTGCTAGCTTGGTTGTTATGAAGCTGCCGCTTATGCGCATCCCTACCCCCTCACCTCCGCCCTCGATGCCCTCGAGCCCAGAAGGAGACAGTGTTGCGACGTTGGCCACACTGTCAGGATGGAGGTTTGTCTCGGGTGCTCGTGGTTTAGTAGTAGTGTAAACCGTAGACACACTAGCTTGCGTAGTATAGAGATGAATATATGTGTTTCTCACCATCTGTCCAGTACGCTGCCTGAATAGCTGGGATATACAAAATATAGTACACTACTCGAGGTCTTTACGTGGGACTGAGCGGGCACTTATAAGTGTTGGGCAAAGGCCTTGTAAGAGGCTGGTAATTTAAGTCCATCTGATTAAAAGTGCTTATCAGTGATTGTGGCGCTTACAAGCCCCTTCCAAGCCCTTAGCTCGCTTATAAGCGATTAACAGCTTCCAGGCATTTTCGTGATGTCCACCAACTCCCCTGGGTAGTATCTCCGCAGGTTCACGGGCACGTCCGCGGCGCGCTTGATGGGATGCGCGATGCTGTAGAGGTACCACTCGTCGGGGACGTCGCCGATGAGGATGGACTTGACGCCCTTGGCGCGGAGGGCGTGGGCGAGGGCGCCGGAGCGCTGCCAGGTCATCGGGTCTGTGCTCGAGTCTGCGGCAGAGGGAACAGGGAGCCACGGCGCAGAGAGCGCGCCGCGGTAGGTGCCGTGCTCAGTCCCGACCGCGTCCGTCTCGATGGCGTGCGTGATGCGCGACGCAGGGACACGGGTGGGGTCGCGGAGGGCGGCGAGGGTGTCCGGCGCGGCGGGATCGAGGTCGAGCGCGGTACAGAGCGCCGCGTACTGCGGGCGGAGGTCGGCGGGTGCCTTGGGTACAGTCCTTCGAGGGAGATGTGAGTAAGATCCATTCTCTTGACGCTCTGGAAAGCAACAGTGATGAAATCGTCGAGTATAACTCACATGATTGCATTCGACTGCAGGACGGCCGACTGGAAAGGCGCCATGACGCCGTCCGGCAGGTGCGAGACGTGATGCAGGATCTGGTGCACCGAATGCGCTCCAGCTGATAAACCAGTAATGCGGATGTCGCTCGGGTCACCTGCGAGAGCGGGAACGTCCGTAAGCGACTTGGCTTGGGGACTGAGACGATAGTGCTAGCTTACCTCCGAACGCCTCGATATTATCCCTGATCCACTCGAGCGCAATATACTGGTCCATGAAGCCGTAGTTCCCGTGCAGGTCGGGCTCGTCGGAGGCGAGGAACCCGAACGCGGACAGACGGTAGCCGATGTTGACCCAGACCTCTGAGCGCTCCGCAGCAACGTACTGGGGCTGGGACATCAGGCTGTGGGGCGAGCCAAATTGGAGGAACCTGTCAAGTCTTAGCGTAATGTACCAAGTAGGGCAAGTAAAGCAACGCACCCTCCGTGTATGTACACGCGAACCGGAAAGCCTTTCTTCTCAGGAAAGTCCGGTGGGGAGATGATGTTGAGGAATAAGCTGGCGCGTGAGTTAGACACCGGGCAGTCAAAATTCGAGGTCATCGTCGTCTCACGCATTTTCTGACGGTGCGCCCAGTCCAACTTTATCCTTGTAAGGGATTGCTGCAGTTCTATCAGACAATCAGAAAATCAGAACGAAGTCGAGCGTACCTGCCGCTTGTCCATCGTTCTTCGGCTGAGCGGCGTCTGCGAGTCGTTGGCAACCTATCGGGATGACGGGAGAAATGCCTACATGTATTCTCGTGAATATAATCCTTGTCCTCGTACCTATAGGACGAAGACAATGGCAGGGGGTCCTCCCACCGGTTCGGAGGAAGACCGTATGGAATCTCTAGTAGGTTTGTTAGCGGGATGCCTATCGTCGTCAGGAGGTCAAGAGAACTCACCTAGGAAGGTAGCTGCGCCGTTTAGAGCTCGCCCACCAGTCACTGGGCCGTATCTGGTCTCGACCTTGATACGCGTTCTGGTCTGGGCGAGTTCAGCGGGGAGATGGACGTCGGCCATTTGAGTGAGCTTTGTGTGGAAAGATACGAAGAGATGGTGGAAGGAAGGAAGGAAGGAAGGAAGGAAGGAAGGCGGCAAGAAGGGGGCGAGGAAGTCAATTGCAGCGGAGATAATGGGAAGCCTTATCAGGTGGACTGAACTCGGCGGGATGCCACGGCGACCATACCGGTAGGACAATTTACGCTTCTAATGACCACCTTTTCGTGATAGCGACAGCGTAGCGCAACCGATTGAAGTGGACGCAGTCCTATTCACCTGCGTTGGACGCAGCTAGCCCGGAGGGAGATCCACGCTCAGCCGTTAGCTGCAACGAGGCGGATCGACGCCGGCGCACATGACATGTCACAGCATTGTCACAGTTCAACTTGTTAAATGCTCCATCTAATGGCTCAACAGCGAGATAGTGCATCCACAAATGCAGTTGGGAAAAGATACGGACTATGCGCCTCAGTTCTCATGACTACACTAGGTTCATGTATACACAAAGGCTGACAATGACATGGCCATATACTAATCGACAACATGAGAAAAGCAGCGGCGGTATCGGCAGATATGGCGGGAGAGACGAGGGGTTCAGAGACACAGCTTCAACTCCTGAAGGGCTGTGTATGATGGTGCGACAGGCTTCCGTCTCGTCGTCTTATGGAGCGAGGAGGTCGCGGTGGGCGAAAGTGCATGGCTATGAGGGGGAAGAGAGAGCATCGGTCGCGGAGCACATCTAAAAAGGCGCAGGTGTTTCGTACAGGAAGGATTGAGCAGAAGGAGGTGAAGTTTGCAGGAGGGCTTAGTCAAGTGCAGCAGTGCTCTCCTACGCTTCCGCTACAGTTCAGCCGCTAAATCAGATTTCTTCGATATGTTCGCCGTAGTTGAGGTAGAAACCAAGGAGCTGTGGAGTTTCTACTTCCGAGTAAAAGCAAGACCATACACAAGAAGGACCAAGCAATGTGACAATTGTCGGCGCGTGTCCTGTTGTTGGGGGAAGTTAGAAGAAACTCACTGGCACTGAGAAAGGAATAAAGTAGTCACCTGATTGCTCACGCAGGGGCCCCGCCGAGGTACGAGGCAGGGGAAGCGTGAGCAATCGTGAGTTCGTGATGGCTACCCTAGAGTTGCCGTGTAAACAAGTACAAATCTTTTTCCGCGTATCACTCGAAAAGAGCTCGGCGACCTCTGGCGCGCGCAGCGCGCGCGTCTCTTCGCGTATCTGCTTGAAACTTTGCAGGTGCACTCAGTACCCTGCCATGCACTCGCGTATCGATTTTCGTCAGAAAATTTGAACATTACGTTGGCGCGTAGCGCCGAGACTGTCTTTTGAAATGAACCATGAGCAGAGCTCTCATTTTTGGGCGCCGTTAGGAGCAGCGAGCGATGCCGTGCCCTTATACATTCTAGGTAGGCAATGATATGTACAATTAACGACCTCAGGACGGCACTGGACGTCCTTATCTGCCTTTCAAGCGGCGGGGGCGTAGGGCGCGGGCCATCGGCCCGTGCCGCCGTCAGCGCGCCAAAAGCGCGTTGTAAGCCCCTGCGTGAGCTATCGTGGGTCCCCCACCTAACTATTTTACATATGATGCCGCATTTTAAAAGCTGACTTACTACGGTATAATGCCTCAATAGCGACTTGGCCTGGATCTCCCTGCCTGAGGCTAGGTGCGCCTGACGCGGGCAGATAGTACTGGCCTGTGTCTTGCCGGTTGTGTAGGTAGGTAGATAACCTCAGGCGAGAGCCCTAGGAAGATGCAGTCCTATTGATCCTACGTAGAAGTACCCTCAGATGACATAGAATATTTTGCTTGACCTTACGGTCAACAAAGAAAGATGAACTTCTCCCGCGACGCTCGGCCGGGAAGCGATCCGGTGCCGGCCAGTCACCGGCCGTTGATTGACGTCATTAAGCTTAGATCACGTGGACGCGATTGGTGGGAATCCAAACAAGTTGTTGACGCCTATTTTGGTCCGAACGCGTTCTTGACCAAAACCTTCAACTTTCAAGACACCATCCCCCTCCCCCTTATCTCAAAATGCCGCCCCGCAAAGCAGCCGCGACGACCGAGGGCGAGGCCCCCGAGCCCCGCCGCTCATCGCGTATCAAGGAGCAGCCCAAGCCCCCTGCCCCCGCCCCCGCCCCTGCGAAGAAGGCCGCGAAGCCGCGCGCGAAGAAGGCGGACGCGGCCGAGGGGGACGACGCGGAGAAGCCCAAGTCGGGCCGCGGGCGCAAGCGCAAGGAGCCCGAGACCAACGGCGACGCCGCCGACGAGCCCGCCGCGAAGAAGGTGCGCATACGACGCCCCCGTTCGATCGACCCCCGCTGACTGGTCCGTGCGCTTCCCCCCTCTTCTCCCCTGCCTCCCCTTTGCGCGCCGCCCCCTCCCCCTGCAGAGCAAGCCCGCGAGCAAGGCGAAGCCGGCTAGCAAGGCCGCTGAGAAACCTGCGAGCAAGGCCGCGAAGCCGGCTAGTAAGGCCACCAAGCCCGCGAGCAAGGCGTCGGCCAAGCCTGCGTCGCGCGCCTCCGCGAAACCTGCGTCCAAGGCATCTGCTAAGCCCGCCTCGCGCGCCGCGTCCGCAAAGCCCCCGTCGCGTGCCGGATCGAAGAAGCCTGCTTCGCGCGCTGGCTCCAAGAAGCCCGACTCCAAGGTGCGTACGCATTTCCCCTATCACTTCCTACATTTTCCCCATTACTCCCCCCTTTTCCATGCCACCCACGGCCACTTTCCCCCTTTCCGAGTCCACCTTTTCGCTCCTTCTCCCCTTGCGTCATTGCCTTGTGCTTTGCGCGCGATGCTGACTAGCGAATAGGTTGGAGCTGTCGAAGGTCAAGAGGCTCCCAAGATCGACGAGGCCATTCCTGAGGAGAACGAGGACGAAATTCAGGCCGATGCTGCTCAAACCACGGACGCCCCCGCTGCTGAGGTGCGAGACATCCAATTCCGTTTTGCCAACGTCATACTGATAAGTCGCCTAATAGGCGTCCTAATGTCGCTCACCGATAGCCCAATCACGGCGGCTTACCTCTTTCAGCGGTCGTGAAAGACTTTGCTTGTCGCTGTCGTGTTTTGACCGTCTCCGGTTGTGCTCCTTTTAGTCTCTGATTGTGCTTCTGTTTGTCTGATTTATTCTTTGTACGCGACTGCTGCTTTCTTCCCTCCCTCCCCGGGCCTCGTATGATGATACAGTGCTGAAGTTCGACCTCGTACGCTGCTCCTTTGCGACGGTCGCTTTTGATATATACGTGTGCTTATATTCGTCTCAATTTTACCGTGCGCTCGAATGTCTCTGTACCCGTACATATTCGCCTGAATGACTTCTTTTCTCTCAGTCTGCGGGAGCTCCCCGACCTCCTTGGACGCGATGCCATCTGTCCGTCGATAGTGAGTCAGAAAGGCAGATCTGGAAGGTAGGCAGGGGAACGCGAACGCCACACGGCGCGGGTGGCTGAACTTTGGAAGTAAACAGGCGTCAATGTTTGTACACAGCGCGTGCGCCACGCGTCCTTCCAAGCTTTGTCTCTTTCGAAAGACGGGAACGGGACCGCGCAGACGGGAGGTAGGCCTCTGAGAAGGGAACCGGATCGGCGCGACACACAGACATCGATGTTCAGCTGGTATCGCACCATCGTATATACCGTGAGCACTCCCTCAGGCGCACGCAATCCGAGCGGAGAGTGGCTAGAGAAATACGAGACTACGCGGGACGCCGATCCGACCCCCATTCAACTCCACCGAGAACGCCTTGTCTTCAGTCTCGGACGTACAGCTTCTAACCCCAATCCCCGCTCTCGTCCCTAAAGGTGCTTTCAATGGGCTGCACGCGCGGGTCGGATTGAATAGGCCGCTATGGTGCGTCGGGATCATGGGCATGACGCTCAGGATCAGCATTCCGCTCATGCCTGGGACAATAGCTCTCAACCTGCATCGGAAAAGCCGACTTGACCACCGTCAATCATCACCTGTTGTATTCAGATCTTTGGGTGCGAGGTTCACGCAAACCCTCGAACTCTGTCGTCATCCTCCTTCCTGCGCTATCCTTGCCCCAGGGTATACCATCCCGGTACCTAAGGTGCACTATCGTGCTTCCTTACCTGCGTTACCCTGGCCGACAGATTATCCTCCCCACCTCAAAAGACACGCCCCGCTCGCACTCCGCGGTCATGGAAGCTCGGTGGGGAGGTCCGAATGGCCATATGACGCTTCCCCCGAGGCGCTTCGCGTCACGAATCCCACTTTTGCGGTCACGAATCTTCCACTTCGCGGTCACCTGCGATGGTTCCGGGCCGCCTCGACGAGCCATGAGAACGCGCGAGGGGATACTTGAATACCGACGTCGATGTTGAGGGTACGTGCATTCTCGCACCCTCATCCATCCCCCCATACTAATGCGCGCTCTAGGGCATGCGCTACTCTGCCTGGCGGCGTGCACCTTCGGCGTGCACGCCCTCTTTGAGCCACCGATCGTGTCCTTCGACGCGGGCGACGGGAGCCTCGACATCACGCGCCCGCTCATCGTAGTCGACGTCGATGACCACATCGGCGTGCACATCGCCGCGAACGCGGTCGCAGACGACTTCCAGCGCGTCACCGGGACGCGTGCGCAGACCGCAAACGCTACCGCGGACGACGTGCCCACTCCGGACAATGGCACCGCACTCGTCCTCGTTGGCTCGCTCGATAGCTCGGCAGCCATTCAGAGCCTGATCAGCAGCGAGAAGCTCAATACATCGGAGATCGCGGGTAAGTGGGAGTCGTTCGTGGTTGCGGTCGTGGATGCGCCGTTCGAGGGAGTCGATCGCGCGCTGGTCATCGCCGGCAGCGATAAGCGGGGCGCGATATTCGGACTGTATACGTTAAGCGAGCAGATTGGGGTGTCTCCGTATGTAGTTGGGGGTTCAATTCCGACGCATGTATGCTGATCAGTCCGCCAGGTGGTATTGGTGGGCGGACATCGTCCCCAAGAAACACGACGCGATCTTCGCTCTACCCACGACGACCACCTTCGGCGAGCCCAGCGTCAGATACAGAGGGCTCTTCATCAATGTATGTTGCTCTCATCCTTCACCCCTCACCGCCCAACTGACCTCACCCAGGATGAATCTCCCGCACTCAACACCTGGGTCATCGACAACTTCGGCCCCAAATACAACGCCGCCTTCTACGCGCACGTCTTCGAGCTCCTCCTCCGCATGAAGGCCAACTTCCTCTGGCCCGCCATGTGGCCCTCCTACCCCTCGCCCGGCAACAGCTTCTTCGTCGACGACCCTCTCAACCAACAGACCGCCGACGCGTATGGGATCGTCGTCTCGACCTCGCACCACGAGCCCATGCAGCGCGCGACGAACGAGTGGCTGACGTCGGGGAACGGGACGTGGGATTGGGAGAAGAATGAGGGGAATGTGACGCAGTTCTTCGAGGCGGGCGCGGTGAGGGCGAAGGGGTATGAGAGCTACTTTACGCTGGGGATGCGGGGGGATCAGGATGCGCCGTTGTCGGGGGACGACCCGATGGCGATCTTGAGGGAGGTGATTGGGACGCAGAGGAGTATTATCAAGGATACGTATGGGAATGAGACGGCAGTGAAGGTGAGGCTGGTCAGATCTCTGTGGGAGGAATGTCGATGCTAAGGACGTTTCAGCAAGTCTGGGCGCTCTACAAGGAGGTCCAGGAGCTGTATGAAGCTGGGCTCGAGATACCCGACGATGTCACGCTCCTGTTCAGCGACGACAACTTTGGCAACATTCGCAGGCTACCTAGGGAGGATGAGCTGAAGAGATCGGGCGGTACAGGGGTATGTACTCTTACCCTTTCCCCTATCACAACCACTGACCACGCCCCCAGATCTACTACCACTGCGAATACGTCGGCGACCCGCGCTCGTACAAGTGGCTCAACACGAACTCGCTCGGCAAGGCGCACCAGCAGCTCACAAACGCTCACGCGCGCGGCGCCGACCGCATCTGGGTCATCAACGTTGCGGATATCAAGCCCATGGAGACGCCGCTCAGCCTCATCATGGCGCTCGCATACAACGTCTCGTCCATCACGCCCGACAGCATCCCTCAGTGGCTCGCTGCATATGCTGCGCGGGAGCTGCCTGCGGAGCACGCCGAGGAGGCCGCAGATATCCTACTTGCGTATTCGCGGCTGATGGGCCTGCGCAAGCACGAGCATATCGAGAGCGACACGTTCTCCGTCATCCACTACGACGAGGCGGACCGGGTGCTCGGGGCATGGAACGCGCTGTTCGCGCGCGCCGAGGCGCTGAACGAGCAGCTCGACGAGGCATACCAGCCGTCCTTCTTCCAGCTCGTCCTTCACCCCATCAGGGCGTCGCTCATCTATAACAATGTCCGTGTCGCGCAGGGGAAGAACGCGTGGTACGCGGGGCAGCGGCGGAACTCGGCGAACGATTGGGCGGGAAGGACGTTGGACTACTTTGGGCAGGATTATGATTTGCAGCTGGAGTGGAATGCGATGTTGGGTGGGCGGTGGGACCAGATGATGCGGCAAACGCATTATGGGTATCGCAAGGGGCTGTGGCGGGCGCCGATACGGGATATGGTGAGTGGAAAGGGCGCATCATTCGTAAGTATGTTCAAACCTCTGTCAGATTACCGGCCTCGCCTACGTGCAGCTACGGCAAGACTCGTACCCTGCAGTGGGCCAGCTTGGCGTCGCGGTCGAGGGCGGCGTCGAGCCCTACCCCGGCGTCTTCAACGAGGGCGACAACCTGGCGAAGCCATCCCGCAAGGATCTCGTCAAGGGTGTCACCTTCACGAACGTCTCTCAGTACGGATCGCCCACCCGGTGGTTCGAGGTCTACGGGCGCGGTGGTCAGAACGTGCATTGGACTGCTTCCGCGGAGCAGCCTTGGGTATCCCTCTCCGCCTCCGAGGGCGACGTCTCGGCAGCCAATGGCTGGGACGAGCGAGTCATAGCGCATGTGGACTTCGATGCGGTCCCGGACGGCTACAACGGCACGTCTCTCATCTACGTCAACGGCAGCGACGGCTCGTACGAGGAGCTGCACCTTCCCGTCAGCAAGGTCTCCTTACCAGGCGACTTCAGCGGCTTCGTCGAGGCCGACGGGTACGTCTCCATCGAGGCCGCGCACTACACCTCCTCGTCGGACTCGAGCAGCTTCATCGAGTACCCCTACCTCTCCCGCAGCATCAACGGCAGCGGCGCCATCGGGCTCGACCCCTCCGTCGGACGCAACCTCAGCCTCCCCGGCGACGCACCCTCTCTCCAATTCGTCTTCTACCAATTCAGCAGCGCGCAGAACGTCACCGTCACCCTCTACTTCACCATGGCGCTCGACACGGATCCCGACGCGCCGTTCCAGTACGCGCTGTCCTTCGACGGCGCGGCGCCGAACGCCACGCGCCTCATCCCCGAGCCCGCGAGCGCCGGTGACCTCCCGGACGGGTGGACGGACGCGGTGATGGACCAGGTGTGGACGCGCAGCGCGACGTTCAACTCCTCGCCGGGCGCGCATGCGCTGGAGTACTGGGCGAACGGGCCGGCGGTGCTGCTGGAGAAGATAGTGGTGGACACGGGCGGGCTGCTGGCGAGCTATTTGG
The DNA here is from genome assembly GCA_024196135.1 of Pleurotus ostreatus/Saccharomyces cerevisiae fusant. Taxonomy (NCBI): domain Eukaryota; kingdom Fungi; species Pleurotus ostreatus/Saccharomyces cerevisiae fusant. The sequence goes on along the minus strand of JAMQCK010000750.1, from coordinate 6,520 downwards.
GGCCGCCGGAGAGCAAGCGCGTGTAAGCGGGAGCGCGCGATCCAAGCGGAATGATATGCTTATACCATGTACTTGTAGGTATCAGAGAAAGCATCTCGATGACATGATGACCTCACAGCATGTTCTGCATGACATGCTATAATCAAGCGCCATAAAGTGGCACCTCAAACTCGATGCACTCTGTAATGCTCGACTCGTTCGGAGCGCCAGTGCGCCCCGCTCGAAGGCAGTGTGCTGCTCAGACGGCCGACCTAGTTGAAAAGGTGGAGAACAAGACGAGTCCGCCGAAGCCTTCGGATAGTTTTACGGGGAACCTTTTAGATGATCCGTTCACTTTCGGAGTGAGGTTGAATAGCATCAGTCGGTGCCAGCCTTTGCGTGTGTGGGCGCAGAACACTTGAATGGCAACTGCCTATCACACAGCGTAAGCTGAACACCATCACGGCCAATGGCTTACCTGTGCCCAGTGGATGACCGCTGTCGCTATTGTTCTCCCTGCGTTTGGCTGAGAAATTCCTCATCGGTCTCGGGCTTTTCTTCATACGTCTTATATTATACCTTTAGGGTATCACAGACTCAGTGAATCTTCCTCGGGCTCTAGGGAGGCTGAATCAGCCTCGGCCACCAGAACGGAGGATGGTTGAACTTTGAACTTGGTCACGTGTCCCACACGGGAATTGCCGCGGAGTAGCCGACGAGCTCCGAATTCAGCTGGAAATCCAGTGTTTTGTTTTCGACCGCCATGTTGCAGCTTGCACGAACTGTGAGCGGACCGCGAACGATGCAGATGCAGGAGACTGACGGGGAACACAGCGGGCACCCGCACTCATTCGCCGCGTACCGCGTCAGGCGTGCGCGTTCCCGCCGCTGCGCGGGTACGCCTCAGCCGCGGACCCATATGATGTCGTGGTCATTGGCGGAGGTGCGTCAGTCGTGCTGAAGACGAGGGGAAGAGAGCTGAGCTCTTTGCAGGCCCGGGAGGCTACGTCGCAGCCATCAAGTCTGCACAGCTGGGGCTGAAGGTGCGCGAGCAGGCAGTTCTGAGCGCGAAAGTCGTGTCTGACACATTATGCAGACGGCCTGTATCGAGAAGCGCGGCGCACTTGGCGGCACCTGCCTGAACGTCGGCTGCATCCCCTCAAAATCCCTCCTCAACAACTCGCACATGTACCACCAGGCGCAGCACGACATGGAGCGCCGCGGGATCGACAGTGCGCATACTTCCCTCCTTGCATCTCATCAGCAAGCACCCTGCTAACCACCCCCTCTCTCACAGTCCAGGGCGTCAGCCTGAACCTCGGTAACCTCATGAAGGCGAAGGACGCGAGCGTCACTGGCCTGACAAAGGGCATCGAGTTCCTCTTCAAGCAGAACGGCGTCGAGTACATCAAGGGCGCCGGCTCCTTCGTGTCCCCCACGCAGATCAAGGTCGCGCTGAACGAGGGCGGCGAGACCGAGGTCGGCGCGAAGAACGTCATCATTGCGACGGGCTCGGAGGTCGCGCCCTTCCCGGGCGGCGCGATCACGATCGACGAGGAGCAGATCGTGAGCTCGACGGGCGCGCTCGCGTTGAAGGAGGTCCCGCAGAAGATGGTCGTCATCGGCGGTGGTGTCATTGGGCTTGAGCTCGGCTCTGTCTGGAGCCGGCTCGGTGCGGAGGTCACTGTCGTCGAGTTCCTCAGCGGTATTGGCGGTGCGGGTATCGACGAGGAGGTTGCGTGAGTGGGCTTGAAATGTGAGATGCGTATAACGGCTGACGGGTGCTATAGCAAGCAATTCCAGCGCCTGCTCGCAAAGCAGGGCTTGAAGTTCAAGCTGAACACGAAGGTGATCTCAGCGGAGAAGAAGGATGGCAAGGTGGTCCTTGCTATTGAGGGGGCAAAGGACGGCAAGTCAGATTCGGTGAGTAGCAAGGTGATTACCAATCATGTTGCACTGGCTGACATCCCACCAGCTTGACGCTGATGTTGTCCTCGTCGCCGTCGGTCGCCGGCCATACACCCAAGGTCTCAACCTCGAGGCCATCGGCCTCGAGACGGACAACAAGGGCCGCATCGTCATCGACTCCCAATTCAACACCTCCGTCCCCAACATCAAGTGCATCGGCGACGTCACCTTCGGCCCCATGCTCGCGCACAAGGCGGAGGAGGAGGGCATCGCCGCGGTCGAGTACATCAAGGCCGGCCACGGGCACGTCGACTACGCGGCGATCCCCGCCGTCGTGTACACGCACCCCGAGGTCGCGTGGGTGGGCAAGACGGAGCAGGAGCTGAAGGCGGAGGGCGTGAAGTACGCGGTGGGCAAGTTCAACTACATGGCGAACTCGCGCGCGAAGACGAACCTGGACACGGACGGGTTCGTGAAGATCCTGACGGAGAAGGAGACGGACCGGATTCTGGGCGTGCACATCATTGGCCCGAACGCGGGCGAGCAGATTGCGGAGGGCGTGCTCGCGATGGAGTACGGCGCGAGCTCGGAGGATGTGGCGAGGACATGCCATGCGCACGTGAGTTTTTCCTTCCCTATCGTTGTTCGTCGACGAACTTGCTGACGTTTCTTTCCAGCCGACGCTCAGCGAGGCCTTCAAGGAGGCCTGCATGGCCGCCCACGCCAAGCCGATTCACCAGTAATGGGTTACTTTGGTACGACTGCGCCCCCATACATTAGCAGTAATGTCACTTTTTGTATCTAGAGTATCGTACGCATGAGCTGCATGGCCTCACTAGTTGTCAAGCCGTCGGATGGAGTCAGCAGTGGCCATTCTTTCGCTTCACTGTCGCACCCAGTGACCGCTGGGTTGCAAAGTGCGGTCAGCCACGTGATCACATGGTTCGACCTTCCCCGTGGGGTGGGGCGGCACTTTGTCTTGGTCCTGATCTTTGCCACGAATTGAGGAGGGCGCGGGACACGTAGCAACTCCTTGCTAACCTTCCCCTTCACATCTCCAGTCTCTTCTGACCATTCTCCGAGCACCATGCTCATCCACAACCGTCTGACGCTACGATCTGTACCTATCAGCGCTGGCGGAAGAGCAAGAGCGAATGCTCACCTCCATAAACTACGAAATATCCGGCATCTCCAGCTCTCAACCGTCGAAGGCCCTCTAGAGCCTCCCCTCGACCACCGCACCCTCCCCATCTACTTCCAGCAAGAAATCCTCGCCAAACACAGCACGCGGCCCGCCCTCATCTGCCGCCAGGAGCGCCCGCGCGCGCATGGCGGCCCGCCCTCACCCAACATGGGCGTCTCCACCCACCTCGCCTGGGACTTCGAGGAGCTCGATCGCCACATCAGGGCGCTTGCGCGGGGCCTGCTGGAGCTGGGCGTGAACCCCGGGGAACGTGTTGCGGTTATTATGGGGAATAGTAGGTCGGTTCTGCGTTACATAACCGTTAGCCGGAGGGTGGGTTCTTAACGTGGGTCCGTAGCGCGTATGCGATGCTGCAGTGGGCGTGCGCGAGTATTGGGGCGATTCTGGTGACGATAAACCCGGCGTATAGGATAAATGAGCTCGTGAGTGGTTTGCATCCCTAAGCCTAAACAACAACGGATTTCAATTAGACTGACCCTCACTCACTCACCCCTCGCCCAGATCCAAACCCTCAGCGCCGTGGGCGTCAAGCACCTCATATGCGTCCCCCGCATCCGCTCCTCCGCCTACCTCGCCATGCTCGCCTCCGCCGCGCCCGGCATACGCAACTCGCCGCCCGGCGAGATCAGCGACCCGAGGCTCCCGGAGCTGCGCAATATAATAGTGATGGACAATGGGGGCGAGTATAGGGCGGAGGTGGAGAAGTTGGAGATCCGGAGTCTGGTGGACTGGAGGGAGATCTTGCTGTGGAGGGAGGATACGAGGGAGGAGAAGGCGAGGCGGGTTTTGGAGGGGTCTATGGGGAAGGATGATGTGATTAATCTGCAGTTTACGAGGTGAGCGATGCGGCGTAGGGTGCTCATCTGAAAGGACTGATAGTCATGATATCAGCGGCACGACGGGCTTGCCTAAGGCCGTTTCGGTAGGTGGCATATTTCCCATTGGACTGCGCATGGACTGATGACCGAACAGTTGACTCACCATAACCTCCTCAACAACGGGCTATCCGTCGGTCGGTGCATGCGCTTGACAGATAGGGACATCCCATGTAAGCTTGCCCGCACGACAGACTCATCGCAACTCACACTAATTACTCATACCCAGGCAACGTTCCACCGCTGTTCCACTGCTTTGATGAGTATTGAATCCCTTGCACTCGCCCTCTTATGCTTACCTGTCCCTGCCCCCTCACGCCTCGTCCTCGGCAACCTCGCAGCCTGGACGCACGGCGCGTGTATAGTCTACCCCTCTCCCGTCTTCGACCCGCCAGCCATCGTCGACGCCGTCATAGAAGAACGCTGCTCAGCCCTCCACGGCGTACCCACGCACTTCCTCGGCGTGCTCTCCGAGGTGGACAAGCGGCGACATGAGGGCGAGAGGGTTGACTTGGGTCATTTGAGGTACGTCGACGGCTCGATTGGGTTGTTAGAGGCGCCGTTCTATGAAGTCGAATGGAATGACTGACGATTGCGTAGAACAGGCATCGCCGCGGGCTCCTCCATCCCCATCGACCTCATGAAGCGCCTCATTGAGCATATGAACCTGCGCGAGCTGACGAACGCGTATGGGATGAGTGAGCTCGTGGCTAGACTGACTTATTCTATATGACTGACTCCAAGGCCTCTCCAGCGGAGACAAGCCCTGTCTCCTTCCAAACCGTGCCAGAGGATCCGATCATCAAGCGGGTAGAGACAGTCGGCCGCGTCCAGCCGCACGTAAAGGCAAAGATCGTCGACGGCAACGGCAACGTGGTACCGGTGGGCACTCCGGGGCAGCTGCTCGTCGCGGGGTATCTGCTGCAGAAGGGGTGCGCGTTGACGCCTACGCCAGACTGGGGTATACTGCTGATTGGAAAGAAAGATACTGGAACGACGATGCGCAGACCCAGGCCGTGATGAAGCAGGACGAGAGCGGCACGCTCTGGATGCACACCGGCGACGAGGGCATCATGGATGAGGACGGGTACTTGCGCAGTGGGTTTTTCTTTTTCCCTTTTCGTTACCTGCGGTACTCACCCTCGCCCAGTCGTCGGCCGGATAAAGGACATCATCATCCGGGGCGGCGAGGTACGTCGCAGTGGCCACGAATCATGACTTCCAAAGGGCTCATTTTGCCTCCTTTTTCATCTTTGCTACTTTGAATACAAACAAAAAACAAATCGCAGAACCTCTTCCCCGTCCAAATCGAGAACGCGCTTACGGACCACCCGGGCATCCGCGAGGCCGCCGCCATCGCCGTGCCCGACACGAAGTACGGCGAGGTCGTCGGCGCGTGGATCGCGCGCGAGCCCGGGACGGACGTATCGCGCGCGGAGGTTAGGCGAGCGGTCGCGGACGCGATGAACCCGCAGGTGAGTGATCAGTTATCGAGATATGCACTTGTGTTGGGGAATGTGCACGTGCACTCGTGTATGGAGATCTGCAATGGTGTATGTTGACATGTTTGTCGAGACATGCAGCTGTATATGGAGGCATGCAATCGTGTATGCTGACATCGACTTATCCAATTTGCAGAACGCGCCGGCGTGGGTGTGGTTCTGTGGTGAGGAGGGCGTCGTGGATGAACTTCCCAAGACGGCGAGCGGGAAGGTACAGAAGCATGTATTGAGAGGCTGGAGCAAACCCTTAGTGGAAAAGAAGGTAGGGCAGGTATAGCGCGGTGGTAGTACAATTCTACGTGCGCCTCAAGTTCGAAGACTGATATTGTCGCTCTTCCTTGCAAACACTGTCCCCCCAATCATCACCATCGGCAGAACAGAGAAGGTCCGATCCGCACTAGAGTTCGGTATAAAACTCTCCGAGGCCGATGTATGTAAGTAACATGTAACTAGTTACTTACAGCTGTGTGTAACGATGTTAATAACTCCCATGTTATTAACAGGAAGTTACATGTAAGAAACTGGTGTGTTACATTGTATATAACCATAATAGGTGTTAGGATCCATACAACCTGTGCAATGAGCAGCAAAGATTGCTCCCAGGACCATGTAACGCCACCAATGGAGTTAGAATCCGCCGATGCACACCAGGGCATTGGTAACAATGGGCAACTGGAGCGTAGCACCAGTGATAAAAGAGCGCAGCGTACCAGCGATGTATCGCGGACATACCTGATCGCTTTGAAGAAGGCTCGATGGGATGTCCCCGCGCCGTGGATATCAACACGCAGAGATGCCCCAGGCAGTGTGCGCTCATACTTGGACCCACAAGTCGTATGTCAATGATAAGCAGCGAGGCATGGGAGGGAGCTCACTGACTCCCTACCCGTGGGGTCGTATGGCCTTCCTTGAATGCGCGCTGGCATTTGTGCGTAGTCCCGAGTCGCCGAACGTCTTGTAAGTCGACGGGACAGCCGACTGCGGGAGTTGCCGATGACCTGTCACATGTTAGTCACAGTTCGGATTCCGACGGGCCGACACAACCTGCGTAC
>JAMQCK010000075.1:0-91360 GCA_024196135.1 Pleurotus ostreatus/Saccharomyces cerevisiae fusant | reverse complement strand
CTCTTACAATCTCTGTGCTACAAACACGCGCGGCTGGTGCCGCGTGAGGACGTCGCGCGCTTCTGCGACTCCCGGTTCGACGCCGAGGACACGCGAGCGGCTTCTGGGTGTGATCTGCGGCATGCGATTAACGCGCTGCAGCTGCATTGCACGACGCGTGCGGGTGGGAGGGGGGAAGAGGAAGAGGAGGACCTGGACGTGTTGAATTGGGAGGATTCGGAGGAATCTGGTGGGGGAGACCCGGTCGTTGCGGCGGCGGCTCGCTCGGTGCATAGGCGGCGGCAGGCGGTTCACTCTGAATTGCTGTCATTCATGGACGCGCATGCATGTATCCACAATCTGGGACAGGTATGTTCTACCCTCACTACGATGTCCGAGCTTTCTCACTTCTTCCTTCAGATCGATCCTTGGGCTCGTAGCGCCCCTGCCGACGACGATGAGCTGGGACACCAGATCCTCTTCGACCTGCCGTCGTACCCCGACGTGGACGTCGCCTTCCGCGACCGCGTGAGGGAGCACGCCGCCACAGCAGCACGTTTGTCTGCACGCGCCGCACGTGGACCAGGCGTGGATGTGCCCCCGTACCTGCCGCCGTCATCGCCGCCACGTCCGCCCGCATGTTACGGTGCGCGTGCGCTGTTCCGCGCTCGCGTGGAGAACGCGGAGCGCGTCTCTCGGTTGCGTGGCATCCCCGTGCTCGCTAGCGCCGGCGGGGGAGAGGCACTGTTCCTTGATTACCTGCCATATGTGCGCCATATGGCTACCACGGACGACGAGCTGGAGAGGCTCGCGATGAGCGGCGCTGGTGCTGGCGGCGGCGTTACACGCGGGCGGACGACGAGGAACAGCCTGCGCGCGCAATATGTTCGGACGGTGGATCTGACGGAGGGGCAGCGGGAAGCGCTGGCAGCGAGTGCGCTCGTGGGGTAGAAGGGCCGGGGCGGGTTATCAGGATTCATCTGGAGGTTGGATGGGAGCGGGCTGCAGTCAGTCGGGCCAGCCTGAGGATTCGAAGCAGGGCATAGAGGACTTAATTTAGCCATATATGGTAGTCACGGTGGCGGCGGGCTAGAGCACGTGGCATTTTCGGGGGAGTTTGATCATGTTGGCCGCTCGTTGATTTCTTCTCTCACTTTCCATTGCCTGGCCCCGGCGCGTACAGCAGCGACGCCGCGAACGCCCACGTCCACCTGAGCATGCAAAACGGCCTGACGAGCGCGCACGACCAGCCGTCTTCGTCCAGAGTCACGCCCCTTGCCCCGCTCGAGTACCTCCAGAACCAGCGCCGCGGTTCCATCACAGACCCGTCCCTCCACGCAGCCGGAGTTACAGCCAGCCCCAAGCAGGCATACCAGTCCATACGCTACCCAGACCACCCCCAGTCAGATCCAAGAAATATGTCAGAACCGAGGCCCGCGCCATCCTACGTCTTTGGCGACGCAACGCGTATGCATCCCGCCCTTATCGACCATCGCTCCTTGGCTTACCCCATCATCTTTAGCCCGCGACGACCGTCAACAAGACCAGCACCCTCCCCAGGATCCTAGTGCGTCGTTAGATGCAGCAAACCCGGCTTCGTTGTTTACCTCTAGCGCAGGATCCAAGACTTCGACCCCCTCCGAGGGCTCGCGTGGAGACCAGCAGGCGTCCCAGTCTCGTCCAGACTACCCCTCCAGGCGCCCGTCAGCTGCCGACGCCCATCCGCCCCAGGGAACAAAGCGCAAAATGTCCGGAGACCGCAGTCCGCACCCCGGAAACGGAGAGATCGACCCCCAGTTGGTCGGCCCTGGTGGCATAACCCCTATGGACGTCGACCCCGACGCGCCCGCAGCCAAGCGCCGCGGCTCCGCCGTCGACGCGCGCATCGGCCAGCTTAACCTCAACGACCGGCGGGGATCGACAGCCGAGGCGCGCCCATGGTGGGCGGGTGAAAGGCGCGACTCGGCGCCAAGCGTATATGCGCCTGGGGTGTCGAGCGGCAGCACATACACGCTTCCTGTCGCCGGCCAGCAGTACCCTTGGGCGCCGCCGCCTGGCCAGGAGCAGCCGCCTCCGGGCACGGCCCATCCCCAACAAGCCCCTGAAGGCAGCCCTCAGGCAGGAGGGCCACCCGTACATTCTCAAGCGGTTCATCCCGCTCACGCTACGCACCTTACCCACCCGCATATGATGATGCAGCCCGTGTATACTGCCGACAGGCGTATGTCGATGCCCGAGTCAACGACGGAGCGCGTGCTGCGGTCGCGTCAGCGCGGCTCGCAGGACGGTTTCTCGCCTGCGGAGGCTGAAGCTGCCAATGCACTCAATAATAGGCCCAAGGATCCCAACACGACGCCGTACTCGCGCTCGCCTGAGCTGCGCGTCTCGCACAAGCTTGCTGAGCGCAAGCGTCGAAAGGAGATGAAAGAACTGTTCGATGAGCTCCGGGACCAGCTTCCCGCCGATCGCGGAATGAAGGCAAGCAAGTGGGAAATACTCAGCAAGGGTGAGCACGTTTTTGCACGCGGCTGGTAGAACATGGCGCTCACGCATGCCATGTGGCAGCGATCGACTTTGTACAGCAGATGAAGCAGACCCAGGCGGACATGGCGAGGGAGATGGAGCTCATGCGGCAGGAGATCGATGCCATGCGCAGTGGTGGGCAGCCGCCCCCTCATGCTGCTCAGTACCAGGCGCAACCGCCGCCGCATGTCATCTACGGGCAGCCTGGTATACCCACCTACGTGGCGGCTGCCCCGGCCCCTACGACTGCCGCACAGGCGCAGCCTATCGGCAGCGCCCCTCCCCAGTCGCATACGCCCATCTCGCGCCCTCCTTCGTCGCAGAACGGGTATGCACCGTCCGGTCCTACACCCCCTGGCACTGCCGCCCCTCAACCAGCGAACGGTCGGGCGGACACTGTCCCCAGCCAGTAAATGATCTTTCACGTACTAGCATGACCTCTACTCTCTTCCTCTTTGTCGTATACTGTGGCTTGGCTTCTTCTCCCAGGTCTGGCATGCCGTTTTCGTGTTCCCTATTATTTGCGGTCCTACGTTCAATTGCGCGAAGTCGAGCCGGATACCAATTCTTTACCGTTTCGTGCTAGCTAGAACGTGATGTGTATACATGTAGCAGTATCGTTGAATTCATGTCCTTGACGTCGGCCATAAAGAAGACCTTGTTCGCTGCTCTCAAAAGAGAACAAAGGCATGTCGGCGCGGACAGCCGAGATTGCAGGATTGCGTCACACGGGTGACTGTTTCGCCACGCTCTTGTCATCGACCACCACCGTCTCGCGGTTCAGTCGACCACCGTTTGCTCTCTGCGTCGAGCTAGTGACCGCCGGAGCGCTGCTGCACGCTATCATCCCCCAGACGACCTCAGTTTCTTTCACGAATCACGCATATACCCAACTAGAACCTCTCGCAAGTCTTCATAATGGCGCCGAAGAAACCCATCAACATCTTCCATCCCAAGAAGAAGCCCATCCAGCGGCCTAAGGAGATAGGCCCGGATGGCAAGCTCGTCGACAAATTTGTCCCTATCCTACCCTCCTCAAAGGCGAAGCCAGAAGAGGACGAGATCACGCTTCCGCCAGACGACCATCCGTATCAAGACTTCAAGCTCATGTCCTCTGCGCTCAATGGCTGGAAATACGATATCATGAAGCTCGACTCGCGCACGCCGATCGAGCTGACGTCGTGGACGCCGCCGATCAAGCTCAACCGCAAAGAGCTGCGCCGGGAGGACGACGGGTCGGGCTCGAATGCGCCTGTCGCGGTCGACTTCATGCGCGGGCCTGACGGCAAGCCTGTCTTTGGTCCCGATGGCCGCAAGGTCATGGTCGACGCGGAGGGCCGCCCGATCCGGGACGGCGACGGCGCGCCTGCGAAGGGGAAGGGCTCTGCGAACGGCGGGCGGAAGAAGTTCCAGAAGAAGACGAAGCAAGTGTTCAAGGTGCCCGAGGAGGTGCGCGCGCTGCGCAGGGAGGAGCGCTACCCGTGGACGCTCGAGGACTCTACCGGGGGCGAGGTGTGGGTGGGCCAGCTGGAGGACATGAACCGCGCAGAGCAGATCGGCGCGTTCATGCCCGCCGCGAACAACACCTTCCAGTTCGTGCCCGTGCACCGGTGGTACAAGTTCTCGAAGCGGCTGAAGCACTCGTTCCCCACGGACACGGCGATGGTTGAGGCGGAGGTGCGTGCTGTGCTTATGTGGCGGAGTGCGGGGGCTGACACACCTTGGCGTTGCAGTACCAGAAACAGCAGAAGCGCGACCCTGCTGCCTGGTTACAGAAGGTGACGGGCCATGCACCGTCAGCCGCCACCCAAGAGCTTTTCAATGCGCAGAGGGAGGGGCGGTATGTTGGTGTTGCGGAGTACGGCGAGAGCAGAGGGCCCGGTGGCCGACGACTGCAGACGGTCAGCCGCACAACCGACTTGTTCGGGGACGGTGATGACGATGAGGACGCCGCTGCTGCTCGCAGACGGAGGGAAGCGGAGTTAGGCGCCGATGCAGACATGGATGAGATGCTGTACGAAGACGATGTCGCCGACGACGACGGACAAGCAGCTGTCGACCCTGCTGATCAGGATGACGAAGAGGCGAAGGAGGTCGAGGTTTGTATACACCCTGACTCGCGGTTTAGCGCTATCGCTGACGACCATGACAGGAGCGTCTCAAGCGCGAATACATCCAAGCGAATAAGATGCGCGATGGTTATATCGATGCGGACGACGATGAGATGCCCACGAAAATCTCGAAGAGTGCAAAGCGCATGCAGCGGATGATTCGCCAGCGCGAGGGCAATAATGCGTACGAAAGTGACGACGATGAAAATCCCTACGCTAGCTCGGTACGCGTTGTCTATGTCATGTCAAGGTATCGGGCTAACGATTTTTGCAGGAGGAGGAAGAGTCTGAAGAGGAGGAATTGCTTCCCTCGCAGGCACCTCTCACGCAGCCTCCCCCCGGTCAACCACCTACACAGCCCCCTCAAGCACCGAAGCTTGCGACTAACGGGGCGGGCCCTGCCAACGCGCCTCATGACTCTCGTCCCGGCTCACCTGTTTCTCCGACGTCGCCATCTCTCGGAGGCCATTCCATCGTCGCTAAGCGAGCCACCAGCCCGAAGTTTAAGCAGACCGTCCCAAGCGGCTCTGGAAGCCGGGCAGGCAGTCCTCTTGCGGGTGCAGCACGCGGTGGATCGCCTTCCGGCGGTCGGGCAGGCAGCCCCGTCGCCAACGGCCAATCGTCTTCCAACAAGCGCAAGGCGCCTGAGGATGGGCAGTCGCCGACGCCTGGCGCGCCACCACGCACCAAGAAGCGCAAGCACGCCCCGCTTGCGCCGCTCGAGGACCGTCATGTCATCGACTGGCTACGCGAGCACGACAAGGTGACGACGCGCGAGTGCATCCAGCACTTCACGCCCTACTTGAAGGACGAGGGCGTGAAAGCCCACTTCACGCGACTTGTGAAAGAAGTTGCGCAATTGAAGGCTGGGCAGTTGGTGCTCAAAGCACAATACCGCGAACCTGGATCTGCACCGCCGGTAACTCCTTCGGCGGCGTGAGGTAGAGAACGTTGATCCCGTTCGGCTGGCAGACGGGCTTGGAGGTGCGTGGTTGGCCGTGGGGGGTTTTACTCGAGGCGGACTCGGAAGACCGCCTGTGTACTCCTCGTCCATACTGCACCTTCAATTATGTGTGTGTATTATTAACCTCTTGGTTTATCGTCCGTCGCGGAAGGTCGAGTGTGTGCTTCATCTGTTCGTCCTCGCGCCTTGCCTCGACCCGGGCCGGGTGAGTGGTCAGCGAGCGGGAAGGTGAGGTTTTTGTGATCTTTTCTTATCGAGCGGACTGGCCGGGGTCTGAGACGGCTTGGGACGGGCTCGGGCTGCTGCTGCCCATGGTACGTTCGGGGACATGGCCGCATTTGTGGAGTCTGTCTGTCGCACGGTGAGTGGACGCCATGCCAGTCTGCTCTCGAGGCTGATCGGGCGATTAGCGCCAATCAGAGCGGCGGTTCATTTTGAGTAAAAAGATATTTGATTTCCCTTGATCGAAGCCGAGTTCAAACGGATTCGGAAGACAGGGGGTGCGTCCATGCTTTTGGTAGCGCGGCGTGATATGCCCGTCCTCCGGCAGCCCCGCGCCTTGCCTTCTCCCGCCGCGAAGTGTGCTCGCAGGACTTAAAGGGCGCCCGCGCACATCTCCGCTCTGCTCATTCTCCTTTCCTCAGCGGGTCAACAGCAGATATGAAGGCATTCGGCATCGCGCAGACCATTCTCTGCGCGTCTACTGTGGCGTCCGCGCTCTTCGCCCCTACCCCAACTACCCCCCACGAAGGGCACGAGCACGTCGCTCGCCGCCGCACGGAGAAGCGATGGTACCACGATGATGACCACCCGGTTCGCAGGCTCTTTGTGCGTCAGGATGGAGGCAACACGGCGGAGTATGGGACTCCTGGTGCGTTCCCCCTCTCCCCCCTCCCCCCGCCCTTGCTCATTCCGCGTAGAATGGGCGCACGCATACCCTACCGGCACGCCTACCCCCGATCAGATCCCGCAGGATTGGCTCGACGCGCTCAAGGCCGCTCAGGACGCGGGCAAGATCCCGGACTTCCCGCCCACCACCGTCCAGAACGACAACCCCGTCTACCCCGAGGGCAGCGACCCCAATGGCCCAGAGATCTGCTCATCGTACTACAAGTGCCGCGCGGACGGCACGCTCTGGGACGCGCCCGAGGGCAAGTTCGGCGTCGGCTTTGACGATGGCCCCTACGATGTGCGCCCGCTGCCACCCGCAGCCCTTCGATCGCTGACGCGTCTTTGCAGGGAACGACGAAGCTCATGGACTTCCTCACGGAGCAGCAGCAGGCCGCGACTCACTTCATCATCGGTCTCTACATCACGTACTACCCGGATGAGTTCAAGCGCATCTTCGACTCGGGCGACGATATCGCCGTGCACACTTACACGCACCCGCACATGTCCTCGCTTTCGAACGAAGACCTCGTCGCGCAGTTTGGCTGGACGTTGCAGATCATCTCCGACGCTACTGGTGGCCGCATCCCCCGCTATTGGCGCCCTCGTACGTGTTGCGGCATCCCCCTTTGGTCTCCTGCTCACGGCGCCTATAGCTTACGGCGATTCTGACAACCGCGTCTTCGCTATCGCCAAGGAAGTCTTTGGTCTCGAGGCCATCCTCTGGAACCAGGAGTGCGTTTCACGCTGCGCAGCTACTATCGCTTGTTACTGACTACGCCCTAGCACTGAGGACTGGAGTCTGACGACTGGCGGCACGACCCTGCAGACCATCAACTCGTCCATGCACGACTGGCTGACTGGTATGTCGAGCGCTCATCAGATGGTCTGCTGAGCAGTGCTAATGAATTGTCGCAGGTCCGAAGTCGCCGGGCCTCATCGTTCTCGAGCACGAGCTTTCTTTGGACTCGGTGCAGGCTTTCATGGATGCCTACCCCGTCATGAAGGAGAACAACTGGGACCTCGTGTCTGTCGTTGACTTTGGCTCGTATGACCACGTCTACCAGAACTCGGACGACAACACCGCCGATGTCACTTCGACCTCCATCCTCGCGCCTTACGAGACTGGCTCGGGATCTTCCTCCGATGCTGAGTGAGTGGCTACTCCTGTTACAGAAAGATTGCGGCGCGCTAACGGGATCCTATCAATAGCTCTACGACGAAGCCGGGCTCTGATAGCGATAGCACCACCGAGAGTGGCTCCTCCGCCACTGGCTCGCACGGCAGCTCGTCCACCAAGGCCACCGGTAGCGCCAGTCATGCCACCTCTGCCGCGGCTTCTGCCTCGTCTGCTGCTGACACCAGCGGTTCCAACGGCGCGCACGCCCTCCAGACCCCGCTCAACGTCGCCATCCTCTCCGTCCTCGCTGGTTTCCTCTTCGCGGCCTGATTTGGCCCGCTGCAGGAAGGACCTACTCCGTCCGCCTAGAACGCCCTCCATCTATTTATCCATCCGCTCATGAGAGATACTACCAGGACCATCATCCAACCATCTTATAACGCCCGCGCCCGAACTGTCTATCCACATACCTGCTCATAACAGCAGCCACACTACGCTGCCCGCCCGCCCGCCCGCTGCCTACCCCACCCGCATACCTGCCCCGTTTGCCCGCTATCTACATAGTACTCTGACTATTGTAATCCTGCCGCTCCTTTTTGTCAACGTCGCCGACGAGACGCCCCTACTGCAGCTGCCGCTGCCCAGCATCCTTACCGATGCTCGCACCGCACTGCACTACCCCTTTCCGTTCGATACGGCCTGCGCTCCGCGCGTACCCCTATCCATCTATCTAACTGTCGGTCAATGACATTGACTTCGCTGTCGTTACTCCTCTCTTTCTTCGGACTTCTGTCTCTCGTGTCTCTAGTCTCTCTTCTCTCCTGCATGCATGGACGGTACTGGTTGTGTTTTTTCCCACTCATGACGATACCACCGTACGTGTGCTTCAATAGTAACTTATAATGCTCCCCCTGTACATGTCCTTGCTTACGCCGCCTCTCTGTACATGTAGAAAGAAAAAGCACGGGTGTCGGTTGTACATAGTATAATGGATTTTTCCTCGACTGGATTACAATAATTCGAGTCTCGATGGCGACAGTGAGTGAGGTGGGAACCGCATCAGTTTCAAAAGACCTTCCCGTTCAGGAAATGCGATCACGCGCGTCGCGTCCGGGACTTGCCATGTTCTCATCGTTGACTTGCAACCATCATGTTCAGTCTCGAGGAGCTCAGGCCGCGAGGGCGTGGCCGCATGGTGTCTCTCGCTGTACTGCCCCCGAGTCGGCCTCGACACGGAGTTCGGCGCGCAAAATCCCTGGTGGCGCCAGACTCAGCGCCTATCATAATTGCGCCAAGCGGACCAGAAAACCGAAGGCGCTCGCTTGTTTATCCAACTTTCTAGCTCTGACTCACGCGTTTGAGCTCTATCTTCTTGACGTTTCTGCCCTATAAACGAGGTCATCGCACGTCTCTGCGGCGCGTATCAAGATATGCCTCGCACCAGAACTTCGTCGGCGTCCGACTGCAATTCACGTATTCCTTCAAGTCTATTACTCCGCATTGCCGTCGTCGTATCTTTGGTGAACGTCGCACCATCTTTCCTTCCGCGCCTCGTGCGGTATAACTCCTCGACAAGACGGCACGCGTCCGTTGAATTCGGCGCTCTACAAAGCCCGGAAGGCTGTAATACAGACGTGCTTTGCGGGCGCCTATTGTCCTCACGACACGCGGTTGCCTTGTTGGTTGCTGATTTACTGCCTCTCGGCACCGGGTGCTCCCACGCTTATGTCGAATAATCGCGCCGATTCTCTACCTGTGCGTTCGAAAGCGTTCCCAGAGGTCGCTCGACGCTCGGTTCGACTCGACGGCGTCTATACCCCGAGTATGCACGCTTTCTAGTCGAGTGGTGCGTATCTAACAGCATGAATACTCACTCACGCGCCGCGCTGACTGTATCTTCGCCTAGGGTCGGGTCGAGAGTTCAACAAGTGGCGTACGTACGGCGGTCACCAACGGATGACAGTGAGCCTTGGGCCCCATATCGGAGTCGCCACATTGCTGCTAGGCGTGAATGCAGAAGAATGAAGGCGTATAGAGATGCAGATCACAGGGCTCCCCTCTCAATTCCAGGACCTGGTCAGACGCTTTCAGTACTCTATCAGTCGCAGAAAACCACGCAGCGGTCCATTTTCTCTCAATGCTATAACGGCTCGATGACGACCGAGATTGTGAAGGTCCCTGCCCTCGATGTTCCCCGCCCTGCTGCTTGCCCTGTCCGCCGGAGGATGTCTCTACGGCCTCGCATGCGCCGTCTACAACCTCTACTTCTCCCCCCTTCGCCATGTACCGGGCCCTTGGTACGTGGCGGTCTCTGATTTTTGGCTCTGGACTTGCTTGCTCCGCCTTCGGCAATGTCAGATCATCCATGGTCTCTTCGAAGTCTATGGCCCCGTCGTGCGCATTGGACCACGGAGGGTCGCGTTCAATGATGTGGCGGGCGTGAAGAGCGTCTACTGTGTATACAGGCTGGATAAGAGCGACCTGTATAAGATGGCTTTGGAGTGAGTCGCCATTACGCACTCGATGATTGGGCTTCTGACGTTGTCTTCGTACTAGGTGCGGCCAAGATCACGCGTAGGGCTTGCTGAGTCTGATCATTGATCCCACTCGCTCACTCACTTTGCTCGACAGGTTCTGCATCCAAGAGCGTGGACCACACGCAGCGCGACGGAAGACCTTTGCGCAACACTATACCCAGCATCATGTCCTCAATTTTCTACCTCAAATGCAGGAGCGCGTCGCTGCTTTGATCTCTGTAAGTCCTCCTCCTTCCCAATGACTTCCCAAGACGCCTCACCCCGCTCACCTCCGCTTAACAGATCCTCAGAACACAGAACGGGCCTGTCGACTGCCTATCCATGTTCCATTGCCTCATGACCGATGTCCTTCTGACCACCACAATCGGCGCCCATGAAGATGCCACGGAGAAATGGGCGTCTGGAGTGGAGGACATTGTGTCGGTGGCGATGGAGGACTTCCCCAAGCGCGGTATGCTGGTGAGTGACATCTCGGACTTGCCCCAAGATTGCTTCCACGATCAAACCATGCAGCGTAATTCTCTACCTGCTTGGTTGTGGAGGCTGCTCGCATGGTTGCCAATTCCACGGTGGCGGCGCTTCTGTGCGGCGGATGAGATCGTATATAAGGTGTATATGCTACTTGGTGGTACCGCTCAGATAATGCTGATGCGCTGGCCAGTTCGTTTCCGACATCGTGGGCGACGCACGCGCTTGGATGAAAGTAGACGACCGCAAGGAAAAGCCTTTGCCTCTGGTCGAGCGTCTTCTGCAAGGCAATGAGTTGTCGAACCGCGAGCTCATTGCGGAGACCATGGGTCATATGTGCGTGTATCTTTGCCGGTGCTTGACACAAGCTAATTCTCGACACCGTCAGGATCGCCGGGGCTGACACGACGGCGGCGACGTTGTCCTTCCTTTGCTTCACCCTTACACGCAGACCAGACATCGTGAAGAAGCTGAGAGACGAGCTGACTGGCGTCGGCATGGGGACCCCAAGCATGTCGGCTCTTCAGAAGCTCCCATACTTGAACGCGGTACTCAAGGAAGGCGAGTGGCCTGTGTTCCTGCCATACGTCTTCCCTGACGAGGTCTTCAGCTCTTCGCCTGTACTCCGCAGTCCCTAGCCTTCTCGAACGTATTGTCCCTCATTCATATAAAGGTGACGAGCCCTTCGACCTACTAGGTTATTCCATCCCCGGTGGGACCATTGTGGCAGCGCAAGTGAGTGCCCGAGTATTTCATCATCGATGGAAGGAAGAACTCAAGCTCTCTACCTTTGAGCACTGGAGCCTCGGCCGCGACCCCACTGTCTTCCCCTCTCCAAACAAATTCATACCGGAGCGCTGGCTCGCCGACGACACTAGCACTCCTCGCGCCGCCGACAATAGCAGTGGCCCCCGAGCCGGCGATACCATCACCCTCCAAACCACCAACCTCACCACCGTCCAATCCCACACCTTCCCCTTCGGCTTCGGCTCCCGCATCTGCGTCGGGCGGCACCTGGCGCTCATGATGATGCAGCTCGTCGTCGCGGGGTTGGTGAAGGGGTTCGATATCGAGGGGCCACCGGGGACGGACGAGAGGAGTATGGAGGTGCGGGACATGTTTGTGAGTAACAGGCTTGGGCTCAAGGGATGAGTGGAGCGTCATTATGAATTTTTTAGGCGATATTCCCTGCGGGGTTGGAGTGTAAGGTGCGCGTCTGCACTGTTTCTGGAGATAGTCAAGCTTATCGTGTTCTCTAGCTCATATTTCACCCACGGTCGCCTAGCGAGGACACGCCTTAGCGACAGACACTTGTCCTCGCACCTCTCAGCGCAGCCGATGCAGAACAGGTCCGCATAATGGCTTGTATCTACCAATATCTCCGCTGCGATGATTCCACCTCTCTTGTATTCTCATCCATGTTCAGCTCGAAAGTAAGTATCAACGGCCACCTATCATACACTCACATCCCCACACAACCCTCCCCACACCCCCTTCCCCTCATCCCACACCCCTCCCCCCTCACTGACTAACCGCTCGCTTCGTCACCTCATAAATGCGCCTCTGCCCCGCGAACAGGATCGCCGCCGTCAGCACGCTCTGCAGGAGCTTGCTCCCGACGCCCTTGTACAGCCCCGCCACGCCCTCCTCGCGCAGAATCGTGAGCAGGCCGTCGAGGGAGGACTTGTAGAAGGCGTGGCCGGCTTGGAGGCGGGATTTGACGACGCTGGATTAGAAAGTCAGCAATCTGTCTAGCTTCCATGGGGAAGCAAAGTCGAAGTGAGCATGCGAAAACATAACATACGCACATATAAGGATACGTAGACCCCGTGGCAATCAACTTCGACAGCGCGCCGAGGAGGAAGAAGTCCCAGTCGGTGAGGACGGCGACGGCGGCGGAGGCGCCCTTGAGCGCGCGCCGCTGGCGGGTGCGCCGGGCGATGAGGATGTTCTTGAGCTGCTCAAAGACGGTGTATTGGATGACGGGGTTGATGACGAGCATGAGGGCGGGGCCGATGCCGCGCCAGAGGGCTCTGGAGGGGGCGTTAGTGGGCGTGGTTATAGGTGGTACTAATAGAGTTGGGAGAGATACGATGCCACTTACTGGAATCCATCCTTGTTGAGGATGTTTCGGAGTGTCTCGATGAAGCCAAGGCGCTTTATGACGACCTTTGGCTGACCCTCGCCCTCGGTGGCAGACTCGTCGAGGGTTTGGGTGCGGACGGCCTGGGACGTCTGTATGACCCAGATGGGGTTGCTGATGAGTGTGGTGGCAGAGCCTAGCATGAGTTAGCATGAGAAAATAGATGGATAAGAAAGTCGGGGAAGAATTGAGACGTACCTGCTATGACGCCAATGAGCATGGATTCCGGCGTAGTCAATGCTTTGCTGCCGGTGCGCAACTTGAGTAGAAAATCTCGGGAGCGCTCGTAGAAGTAGTAGTAGACGCTATCGGTCTGTCAGTCACGTCCCTACAGAGAGGAGCTGGTATCTTACCCATTTGTGACTGCTATCCCGAGCAAGCTCGAGTTAAGTCCACTGTAAAGGCCGGTGATGCCTTCGCGCTTGATGATATCCAGCACGGCTTGTTTGGTGGACTGCCAACGTCAGGAGTGCATCAGAAATCATGATGTATATACCCCACCTTCTGGACATTCCTTGTCTCGACCGCCGCGCGCGTCGAGAGAAAGATCAGCGGGCTGACGAGCAGGTGAGCGCGTCTTCGGGTTGTCCGGCCCGGCGCGAGCTTACTAGGTCGCGGACATGGCGACGACGCCGCCGAGGGCGCCAGCAGCAGCGTGGATGGCAGAGTCGCTGGGCATGTCGCTGGCCGAGGGGATGGTGGAGGAAGGAGAGGAGGAGGGCAGAGTGACAGTTGACCGACGTCCGCTCGACGATTGGGCCGAGAAAAGGAATGCGGGGAAATCACATGCGCGCCCATCCATCATCATACTCCCCCCGACCATGTCGCGCACGGCACTTGCTCTTGACCGTGATTCTACCCCCCTCACGCCTAATTCCGACGCCCTGCGATGGAGGGAAGGGCGAGCTCGGCGGCGCGGACGGCGCTGACGACGCACAGGCGATCCATCATCGTGCTGCTGCTCACCCTCGCCGTCCTGCGCTCGCGCATCCTTGAGATGCCGAAGAACACGCTCGACAAGCTCCGCGCGGTGGCCAGCAGGAAGAGTCTCTCGGTGGAAGAGCTGTCCGAGGCTCTCCAACAACTCTATGTGACTGAGCCGAACGGGGACAAGACGCTTCTCGTACCGAGCCGAGATCGAGTATCGAAGGTGCGATGGCCTCATTCCCTCCTCTCAACACTCGCTCACCCGCACCCAGGTCACCATCCACGAGACACCAGACTCCAAGTTCGCCTCCGATGGCAAGCACTTCCCCCTCCTCCCCCCATCCACGAAGCAGAAGCCCAACATCAACGGCGCCTTCCTCCGCCAGCTCCGCGCCATCGTCCTCCGCATCGCCATGCCCTCCCTGCGCTCCAAAGAGGCCCTCATCATCTTCATGCACTCCTTCTTCCTCCTCATGCGCACCTACCTCAGCGTCCTCGTCGCCAAGCTCGACGGCGCCATCGTGAGAGACCTGGTGAGTCCGCCCCCGCGCCTGTCGGTACTAGCTACTGACCGCGCATCAGATACGTGGAGATGGGAAGGGTTTCTTGAAGGGTCTCGGCCTGTGGTTCCTCCTCGCGGTGCCTAGCACGTATACGAATACGATGCTGCGCCACCTGCAGTCGAAGCTTTCGATGCGCCTGCGTACTAACCTCACTCGATACCTCCACGACCTATACCTTTCCTCCTACCCCAACCTGCGGTACTACCGCTCAGGTATCGAGGGTGTCGACCAATACATCACCTCTGACGTGGAGGCCTGGGCAGACTCGCTCGCCGGGCTATAGTGCGTACTTGCATACGTCCTCACTAGCATAGAAACTGAGCCTAACACCCTTGCCAGCGGCAACATCCTCAAACCCTCCCTCGACCTCGTCCTCTTCACCGGCCAGCTATCCAAGTCCCTCGGCCTGCGCGGCACATTACTCCTCTTCGGCAACTACTACGCCACCGTCTCCATCCTGCGCGCCGTCACCCCGGCCTTCGGGCGCCTAGCGGCGATCGAATCGAGGTTGGAGGGCGAGTACCGAGGGGGGATGGGGGGGGGGGGAAGGGAGGCGGAGGAGATTGCGTGAGTGGCGATTCTTTTGTGGCCATGTGGCGATTTTCTCCAGCTCGATAATTCGTGGCACTGCGGTGGTATGGAGGGGAAAATTGCTGATGTGCGTCCCCTGCAGATTCTACAACGGCGGCGCACGAGAGAAGACGATCCTGATGAACGCTTATATGCGGCTCATCAAGCATGTCAACTCGATTTTCAAGGTAAGGTTGCAGGACTTCACTTGGTGAAAAGTTGAAATACGAAGTTTGTCGCTGACTTTTCTACAGATCCGCATCGCCTATGAGTTCACTGAGGACTTCGTCATCAAGTACCTCTGGTCCGCGGCGGGCTACGTGCTCATTGCAGTCCCCTTGCTCTTCACGCGCACGAAGCGGAGCTTGGGGATCCAGACGGGAGACAAGGACATCCCGAGGAGACCAGATCATGGGGTGGCGGATAGGACGGAGAGTGAGTTCTCGCCTATTGTGTCGACAGTGGAGCTGAATTGCTCATACCTTTCCTTCGACAGCCTACATCTCCAATCGCCGCCTACTTCTCTCCCTCGCTGACGCCGGTGGGCGCCTGATGTACGCCTACAAGGACCTGCTCGAGCTCGCGGGCCTTACCACGCGGCTGTACACCCTCATCTCGACCCTCCTCAACCTCCCGCCGCTCCCCGCCGTCTCGTCAGACGCCGACGATACTATCGAACTGTCGCACGTTGACGTCGGCATCCCCCTCACCATTGCCAAGGACCCCATCTCCATGAGCGCGGAAGACGTCGAGTTAACTGGCTCTAGCCCAGACTCCTCACCCCCACTCGTCAAAGACCTCTCCTTCCTCCTTAAAGAAGGCGACCACCTCATGATCACCGGCGCGAACGGCGTCGGCAAGACCGCCGTCGCGCGCGTCCTCGCTGGGATTTGGGCACCTCATGGCGCCTCTGCCGTCGTTAGGCGGCCTGCGCCCTCCTCTTCTCCCTTCTCCTCCTCCTCCTCCTCCACCACCACCACCACCACCCCACGCCCAGCCGTCTTCGTCGTCCCACAGCGCGCATACATGGTCACCGGCTCGCTCCTCGACCAGGTCATCTACCCGCACTCATACCCCGAGTTCGTAAAGTCGGGCAAGACGGAGAAGGATTTGATGGACATCCTGGAGATGGTCTTCCTCGCGTACCTGCCCGAAAGGGAGGGCGGGTGGGGGACGAGGAAGGAGTGGAGGGATATACTCAGTGGGGGGGAGAAGCAGCGGATGGGGCTCGCGAGGGCGTTTTATCATCGGCCGAAGTTTGCGATTTTGGATGGTGAGTGGGGTGGGGTGTTGGTGCTGCATTGACAGGAAGCCTCATACAATGACATGTCAGAGTGCACGAGCGCGGTGTCAAGCGATGTGGAGGGGAGGATGTACGAGCACGCGAAGAGCCTGGGGATCACGCTGATCACCATCTCGCTTCGGTGAGCAGTCCTTGCTTCGTCCTCGGTGGCATTACGGAACTCTGATACCAAAAATTTAACACCACCCAGCCCCTCCCTGATGAAGTACCACACGAAGCTGCTCACGCTCGCCGGCGATGGCACCGGGCGGTGGACGCTCGCGCAGATCGGCACCGCGGAGGAGCGCGTGGGCATCGAGCGGGAGATCGCGGCGCTCGAGGAGCGGTTGGAGCAGACGGAGGCGTGGGAGGCGCGGCTGGGCGAGCTGGATCGGATGCTGGCGGCGCAGGAGGGGGTTTGAGGGTGGGGCGGGAGGGGGTGGGTGAGAGGGCGGTGCAGGAGGTGGTTGGAAGGCAGTGGGGGTCGAAGGTGAGTAGTGGCGGTCTGAAGGTAGGAAGTGGGTGCTTGCCAACGAAGGCAGCTGAGGAGTGTATTACTATCTGTATCAAATCTGAGGAATATACGTTCTGTCCGTCCCGCTGTCCGGCGAGCACTGGCCAAATGGACGCTGGCCACGAGTCCCCTCGTCGCACACTATGATTTACAACGAGGTCGACATATGACATGCCTGGACATGTACGACTTGCCTGCATTTTGCTATGGACACAGCCTGTTGAACGAGTTCATCGTGTGTGCGTGTGGTGTGGGCGAGGACATAAGAACAATTCTACCAGGCTACGAAGCGCAATGATCAGCCCCGTACGGACCGGCTGGCAGAAGAGACCTTGCGCTTACGTGGAACCCGGCAGCAGTACACGCCTCTTCCTTCTTTCCTTCCTTCCTCCCGCTTACACCGACGACACATCCGCATACAACAGCCCCTTCGCGTCCAGCCTCGACAAGCAAGCGAGGAACTGCCCCGCCAGCACATCCGCCGGCTGCGCGCCCTCCTCCTCCCGGTCGTACTCGTAGATCCGAAAGTCCACGCGCACGCGCGCGAGCCTGGGGAACCTCCCACTCTCCGCGAGCAGCGCGTCCAGGCGCGCGCACGACGCGAGGGACTCGTCGAGCGTGGGCGCGGGGAGGCGGCAGGTGAGCGCGATGGTGAGGCTGAAGTTCTCGAGGACGTTGGAGGGTGGGAGGGTGGTGAGGACGGCGACGGAGAAGTGGAGAATATCGCAGGAGTCGGGAAGGATGTCGCCATCGAGGAGGATGGTTCGGATAGCGGGGTTGCGTGAGAGGTCGGGAATCGTCTTATCGTCACGCGGGGGTGCTTGTACGACTGCGGGTTTGTGAGCTACGAGTTCGCTGTGGGGATGAAAAGGAAAATTGCTTACTTTGGTGGAGAGGACTTGAGGCAAATAGCTCGAAACTTTCCAGGGAATTGGGGCAAACGCGAAGGATATCGTTCACGACGTCCATGTGACCGATACCCGTCGTGTACGCGAGCGAACGCAGGTGGAACAAGCTAGCAGAACCTTGCTCGTGGCGCAGACAGCGAATGAACCCATCCGCATCCCGAGATATGACCTGTAGTGATTCCAGCTCCGCCTTGCGCGAGCCCGATACCTCTGGGTACGGGGCTACTTCTTCAGTCGAAGAAGCCCTGATATGGACCAAGTCCAGATCCTTCAACGCCGGCATGGCGGCCACCAGGGTCGCCACCGTCTGCAGGGAGGGCAGCGTCAACCCTTTTAGCCGCAGGTGTCGTAAACTGGTGAACGCGGGCTGCTGCTGTGCGAGTCGGCCGAAGACGTGGACCAGGGACTCGGGGAAGCGGGCGAGCCTGATGGCCAGGGGAGGGCGTTCTCGTGGATCTGCTTGGATGGAGAGTGTGGTGAGGCTTCCTTTCACAGCGTCGAGAAGTTTTGGCAGCGAGGATTCTGCGTGCATCCACGCCCAGCCCATCCTGCCGTGCCGGCTGCCTTCGTACAGGGATAGGTCCTGTATATAGCGCGACACATCGGGTGACTTCGCTAAGACACTTTCAAGTCGTTTGCACGGCGAAGGCGAGCTTGAGTGAGATGGCGCTTCCAGAGGCGGTAGAAGAGTAACCGAGGAGAACAGGTGAAAGCGAGATGAAGAGAGCCAGTATCGACAGACGAGAGCAGTACGCTTCAGCTCATCGGTCTCATCGTGGAGGAAATCGATGATGTAGTCGTGCAGCTCCAGGGGCAGAACAACGGAAGGCATGCTGAATGTGGGCGTCATATCAGCAGATGTAGAGGTCCGGCGTGTGAAGCAGTGACAGGACTGCACGCACAGGCAAAACGGCCGCACCGATCCCTGGCGAATGGTCGTTACAAATAGAGACTCAATGGTAGTCGGGGGAGATAGCTTCCTATTAGCAGGAAGCCCTAGAGAACCGCGATGCACGTCGGGTGAACAGCAACGGAAGGAAGCCTGTCCGGCGTTTCCCGAAAACATACGATGGCCAATAAAATTTCCCGATTAGGCAGGCTTTGTCTCAAACTTCCACGACAAGCTTTTCCATGGAATCTTCGCTCGAGCGATGGACTTACGCAGAACAATGG
The DNA here is from genome assembly GCA_024196135.1 of Pleurotus ostreatus/Saccharomyces cerevisiae fusant. Lineage (NCBI taxonomy): Eukaryota > Fungi > Pleurotus ostreatus/Saccharomyces cerevisiae fusant. The sequence continues at coordinate 72,690 of JAMQCK010000075.1, read as the reverse complement.
TCAATTTCTGTGCGCAGCAGACCACCCGATCCGAACGCTGCGAGCTTTGATGCCGGATCCCTTCGCGCTCCAAGGAACAGGATCAACGAACTAAATGGACAGCAGACGGGGAAGAGCGAGCCGAAAACAAAACAGGCTTCGAGTCAAGAGGTGGTCGATCTGTCAATCGGGGGCGTCGATCTGGCCACGCGCGGCGCTGATCGCAGCGCCGGCTCCACCGCGGACCGGTCACCTGCGCCCGTCAGGTGGACTCACGTGCTGGGTGGTTGAACTTCCGCGAACGGATGCTAGACGACGCTAGGGAGGCATACAGATACAATGGGGCATGTGGAAGGTAATTTGTAGTGTGGCTTTATATCCTACATGAAAAAATTATGCCTAGGATAAGGAGATTGTGTGAGACGAGGGTCTATGTTCGCTACCCAGGAAGGAGGAGGAGCGGGAGGTTGTGGTGTAGACCGAGTCCAGGAACTATACCCGAATACAGGCTGTACGCGTGTGCTGTCACTCATAGAGGTATTCTGCGTGGTACCTGGGCTATAGGCATCATGCGTGGCTTGCCTTTTTTGGGGACGAGCCTCGGTAGGTGTTGCGGGCGGAGATGCGCTAGCGCCTCGCTTTCGGCGCGTTCTCGTTGCTGTGTCTGCAAGAATGATGGTCTCCTCTTCTGGCCCAATCTGAATGTGCTGTTTGAAGCCGCACGAGCGCTCCTCCCATCCCGGGTGCTTGTCCTGTAAGTGCCGAGGGAGATTGTACTTCCAGTGCAGTTCCCTGCAGAAAGCGCACTGCATAGGCACATTTGTGCAGGGCTTACTGTTGTATACCTTCGAGGTTGTGGAAATGGTGAAGCTGTATGCCTTTGGGCACGTCGACGCGGCCTTAGCGCCGCCCGGGAGCAACTCAATGCTGCACGCGCCATTTTGGCCGCTAGGCGTCGAGGGGCCGCCACAAAACCCACACGGATAGGCAGAATCAATCTATACACAATTCAGTACAATACTTGGGTGTAGAACACGAATCTTACCTTCTCCAAAGCCTCCAATCCACGCTGTGAGCGCAGGATGTGGCGGCCTGTATGATCCTGGAAGTCTTTCTTCATGAGCGATTTTTTGCAGGTTGCGCATGCCAGTCGCTCTTCGCCCTTCGGCGGCGGGGCTTTATGCAGCGCGGCAAGGTGCGTTATTTTCCCTGAAGGCTCATAAGAGCCTGGACTCGAATTATGCAGTGATCACTTACCAGTGGATGCCGAGGATCCCTCGTAGGGAAATAGACCATTGAGGACATTTCCATAAGTTGGTATAAGCGCCAGGGCACCGCCCGATAGCGCATTGACGCGCTCCCACAGTATCGAGCGCAGGGATGAGAGGGAGCTGTTTTCGAAGATCCAGGTCGAAGGAGTATCGTCCTGAATGTTGTCGCTGACTTCCTGCGGTAAGTTATCGAGCGCGACGTCGTGCGCGACGTCTTCGCCGAGTAAGACCGTAAGGGGAGCAGGGACAGTGAAGACGAGCTCGTTGCGCGAAGTCGGCTCACGAGAAGTCGAAGAAGGACGCGCTTTGGCGCTCTCGAAGCCTACAAACTCTGGCGAGCACCAATACCACAGGAGCTCGTTCGTAGCGGAGGGGTACGCAGCCAGCGAAAGTATTTGTCCAGAAAGCGAGTAGCCCGAGGAAGGGTCGGTGAGTTCGGCGCGTGGTACTCCGTGGATATCTGGCTGCTTCCCATCTGGCGGACGAATAGCGGAGCACTGCGCAATCGCGAGCGCGACCTGGTCGCTGCGCACACGGACAAGGGTCGCATATAGCTGTCCCGCGCGTATTCGATCCCCAAAGTCGATCTGAAAGTCTTTCCAGCGTCCCCGCGCGCCATCTCGGTTGTCCCCGCCAATGGAGTAGTAGCGAACTCGCAGGAGCCTGTCGTGCGTTTTGCGGTAATCAAGGTCGTGCGACAGGTCGAATAACGCGCGTAGAACCGTCTTCTTATGCTGCCAGCAGCCACGCTTAATTTCCATCCACATGCAACGCACAGGCACTGTCGGCGTAGCTTCAAGATTGCGAAGCACGTCCGCCTGTAGATCGGCGAGCCGCGAATGTGGACGCTCCATCACGCTAGGGCACTCGCCAGATAGCTCGTCCGTCGCCACCATGCCACTGGACTCCGCATCCATGGACGGCTCGTCGTCATGTACCACCGAGCGGTCGTGACCCTTCGAGACACCGGGATAAGCGCCGCCTCTCGGCCGCATCAGGTCGAAACCGGGCTGCGCGAAAAGCGCTGCGAAATCGATGGAGAGACCGAGGCGAGCAAGGAAGGTGGATACGTCGTTGGATGCCCTATCCCAGCACTCGACAATGTTGCAGCTTTTGGCAACAATATCCTTGCACCAATGCCGAGGCCGAATGTGGTCGTAGGCAGCGCTTCTCCCAAGATTGAGTCGCGAATGAGGGCGATCCCATTCCGGATGCCTCTCCAAGATATCGTCCATATTCTGACCCGAGCGCAGACGCGACGCGAAGTCAGAGATGTCCATATTCGGGTTATGCCTCCCTTTCATACGAACACGGCCGAAGAGCGTTTCTACTCCGTTGTCACCAAGGAGGCAGAGGAACACCTTCAACTCAGGATCAAGCTCCTGCGTCTTGGCTACGTGGAATATCGCCGTCTTGAGCATGCACTGCAGATCTCCGTACAGCTGATTCGACATGAACGACGTATAGTGGCGCCTGTAGAGAGCAGCAAACAGATGCGCGGCCTTGATGATGTACGTGGTTTGAGTCGTAAGTGAAAGTGCTGGGTTGGTGAAGGGCTCGACGAGGCAGTGTAGCGCTTCACCGATGACAGAGAAGGCTTGATGAATAGCACGCTCCGCAGGCGAGAAGCCCGTCGTGTCAAGGTCACGAAGCTGCGCGACGCGCTTGAGAAGCATGACAGCTCGAGGGACATCTTGCGGATCCTTCGGGTTGAGCAGTGCGTGGATGCTAACATCGGACCAGTCGTACTGGGTCAGGCGCGGCAGCCAGGTCGCGAGGAGCTGCTTGTTGACGCTGATACCATTCGCCATCATCCCCTCCTTGGAGCAGAGAATCGTGCAAATCCCTGAAAAGACGCGAGTGAGATTTACAGTCATGTTCAAAAAGTGTAGAACTCACGCTTCCAGATATGACGATAGTCAAAGTCCATCGTAATATTACCGTCCCCAACGAAGAGATTGAGCCCATGGCACCCCCGAAGGCGCTCGTACAGCCCGCCGCTTTTTGGTAGCTCCTTTTCCATGCAGATCATATACATCGCCGCACGTCGCGTCGCATCGCCGTCCGATGAAATGGCCCAGAGCGGCCCGACATGGTTTTCACCCCATTCGGAGCGCTTCCAGGCCTCGATACAAGAGAGAATTAGACGCGCGGAGTGCTCGACGCCGCCCTGCTTGCAAGTCGCTGAAAGATGAATCGGCTTGGCCGAATACCCTTCCTCCGACAATACGGAAATCGCTGCACATGTGTACTCCTTCCCGATGTGTGCCTTGCCTTCACGGATCGCTTGCGCGATGGCCATCGCGTCGGGAAGGTTGTCCCCCATCGTGACAGAGCCCGTCTTTTGCAGTAGCTCGATGACATGTTCAAGGCACGGCCCACCGATCTCGTCGGTGCTGGGAAGATAGCAAGGCTGACCTTGCCCCGCCGTCTCATCGATAGCCAGTGAGACCCCAACGCGTCGACGAGGCGAGCGAGATGCGCTAATACCGGACTCCTCGCGAGGACGGAAGTGCATCGCAATATTCTGCTCGTGGTCACCTACTCGTATGCCGGAAGACGAGATACGAAGCTCGAAGTCGCGTCGCATAGGACGTAGAGGCTTTTCGGAGGGTAGGGCGAGGTACGAGTGACTGGCGGCGTGTAGAGCCGCGCCACCACCGCACTCGTACAGATAGGCCGCCAGATCGTAGTCGGTATTGGTAAAGTTTCGCGGTCGATAGGTTCCCTTGGCGGCACTCCGGACGCGCTCGAGCAAAGCAGCTGGGCCCTCCTTCCGGTTTCGCGACGCTCTGAGTAGGCGGTGGACCGCAGGGACCTCGTTGTCCCTCAGAGTGTCGATAACCCTCTCCAGAGTGTCGAGACGAGCCTCCGTTGTATTCGAATCGCGTGCCTCGTGAAGGGACTGTCTCCGTTTTAGTATGATAGATGTACAAGAGGGTTGAATCCTTACCCCGAGTCTAGTCTTCTTTTCCTTCTCTTCCTTTGTGTGCTTCCTTTCGGACTCCCGCGCGACCCAATCACGAACGCATGCAACCTCCACGTCTAAGGTGCTACACGGTCCGCAGGATTCACCTTCCACGTCTACGTGCCCTCGGCAATGTCGCGAGACAATGGTCATCTCGCCGAGCGCAGGGCCAATGCGCACAATGTCGTATTTCGGGTCAGGTTTGGCAGATGGATTGTGAAGGAAAAATGGGTACGTCAAGAAAATCGTTAGGCCCCATATCAAGAAGTACCCCGCACACGGGAAGGCGCGACGCGTTAACGGCGCGTCATTTGCTGGAGGGCGCAGGTCTCGGAGAGGATGGCGTACACGGGGGTAATCTCGGGGGACGGGAAGACGAGAGTGCGGGGGCTGCGAGTGGCACCCTGGCTGGCCGTAATCGCGCGCGCAGGCTGCGGCATTGCTGGAAGCTTGTGTTGGGTGGTGTTGATATTGACTATGTACAAATTTGGGGGCTTGAGAAGGATGCAAGATGACTGAGCTGCCTGCAGTTGAGCAGGCAGCTAATCTGAGTAGTTTAGAGATGTGAGACTTGGTATTGCAAGCGCGAAGAGCGCGCGATGAGTGTGTAGACCAAGTCGAACTATGGACAGCTGATTGAGAACGAGCTGTGACGTATGCAACATGTGACCGGTCCGCGGTGGAGCCGGCGCTGCGATCAGCGCCGCGCGTGGCCAGATCGACGCCCCCGATTGACAGATCGACCACCTCTTGCTTCGAGTCCTCATTGAGATGATCCGCTGAGCGCAGTCATATGCGTCGTGTCCTAGCCCGCCAAACATGGATGACCGCACATCCATCATGGGGCGTCCGCATGGAACTCTCTATGCGCTATCCCTCTGGAGCCAGGCAATTAGCACCTCGGCAGAAACAGCTGCGGTATACAGCAGGGAAGTATAATCGGGAGGTCTACAATAGGTACGCTGGTGGCATCTCGTAACACGTCTACGCCGCCGCGTCTGGATGAAGTCAACAAGCTGACGTGCGTTTGGCCAGGTTCCCCGCACGCACGCACCCTTCTCAAACACAGCTACCTCGTGCGAGAGGATCTCCACGGTCGGCCTGACTTCTCGCTCAGGCCCCGCCGGGCTCTGGAAGACGGTTTCTCCATGTGTTGAAACTCCGGCAGTCAGCAGATCCATCACTCAGGAAAGCGCAGTCGGTCTGCCTTATCGTCACGCTTCTGATTGTGGAATTTTCGTCATCCGTATATAAGGAGGGGAGCGGCCGCCACATGCCTTTTCACACCATACCGCCACTATGCAGCTCTCAATCCGCTTGCTGATCCTTGCTGCCGCGACCTTGACTGTCCTCGCTGCCCCCGCCGAAGGTGCGTGGGCACCTCAGGAAGCGCGGAATATCGCTGACTTCGCAGCAGTGCCACGGGAAGAGAACGGCTGCCCGGGGTGCGGTGATTGGAAGCGAGAGTGACGCTGAGAAGAGGAGTCTTCGGACGCCGAACTGGGCTTTCTCGTACGTCTTGCTCGCCTGCGCCCTGCTGGTGTTCCTTCTTGCGTCTTACTCACTCAAAGCGCGTGCAGGCAGCTGATTGATATGTCTCGGGGTATATCGAAGGAACATGGCTCTCAATTTTCGACGAACGGCGTCCTACGATGACCGTCCTGTATCGTAACGCCAGTCATGCATCAGTATTGACGCCACGGTGGCCTTGGTCATGTACATACGCACGTCGCCGCTCATATCGGTGCACTGCAGCAGTTGCACCTCGCACCTGAACGGTGGCTGATTGCACGAGGCCGTAAGCAGCGGAAGCTTGTACCCTCCCCCACGTTCAATACGAACATGCATGGCATCACCACGCGCGTAAAAAGTGAGCAATAATAAGACGTGACGGTCATTAGTATGTGCAACGGTACAAACAACGGATGATGACTAGATGTACATAATGCAGTTGAGATATTTGAGCACGACAAGAAAGCGAACGGCTATGACACAGGGCTATAAACACATATGAGCAGTCCATGAACGAAGACCAGCAACGTCAGACATTAGACGTAGAACCTGCAGGATCCGTTAGCATGGAACGAGGAACCGGAGGAATGCGCCCTCACTTCTTGTTGATCTGGAAGAGAAGCCTCTCCGTATTCGCCTTGACCTTCCCACCGAAGAGGGGGATTGCCGACCGGTTCTCGTACTTCGCGTCCAGTAGTTCCGACATCGATAGGTTCTGCGAGGCGATGCGCGAGGTAACGCCGAAGAGGGAGGACTCGAGGTCGAGCGTAAAGACACCGAAGTCGTTCGACGACATGATGATGTTGATCTTGTCGTACTGCCGGGGGGAGTACTGGTCGATGGACAGGATGATCTGGCGATCGTAGAGCTCCTTGGCTGTATAGAGATACGAGCCAAACTTGGGCGTCCGGCCCATGCGCTGGAGGTTCTGCTTGTGCTTGTACTGCTTCGTGAACGGCAGGACAACACGTTGCTTCCTACGTTATACGGTCAGCATAAGGCACGGCGAGTATGACACGGCGACACGTACTTTCCCCGCTGCATGGTGCTCAGCGCGTCCTTCATGTAGTCGTTGTAGGCGTCGATCTGCTTCTGGAAGTGCACCTTGCGCTCGGCGAGCTGCGTGAGGGCCTCCTGCATGTTCTGCATCTCCTGCTGGCGCTGCAACCTGCGCCTGTGCTTGCTACGGACGTCGTAGGCAATGTCGTTGAGGATCTCCTGGAAGCCATTCGAGCGAGTGATCTTATCTTGCTTCTCTAGCTCGATAAGACTCTGGATCGCCATAGCCTTGACGGACTTGAAGTCGAGCCTGAGGGATATAAGCACTGACGACACATACAAGTAGCAGGAGTACATACCGGCGGATGTCCTGCAGCTTGTACTCCTGCGCAGCTTGCGAGGCTTGACGAGGATGAGCCGCGGTTTGACGCTCATTCAACTCTTCGGCCTCGAGGATGTCCTCCCACATCTCTTCATCAGCCTCCGTGACAGGCTTCATGAGAGAGGTGATGAGGTCCTGCGCCGGTTGCACGCGCAGTACGGCCAGAACAGCGCGCTTGGCCTTCACCCATTCGGCTTTCTCCATAGCCTTCGTATCTAAGGGTAGCGAATTAGCCTCGACTGGCAGTCATATAAGGGGCAGAACTTGCCGTCAACAGTCGCCCATCGGTTGGACAGCTCCAGGGTGATAACGATGTCGCGAGCCTCGTCAAGAGCTGCATTGCTGGAGTATGGGACACCGTTGAGCTCCTCTAAGATAATGGCGAGGCGGTCCTTCTCCGCAGGGGGGTTGATCTGCGCCAGTGAATGAGCAAGGCACCCAGCACTATGGCTGTCAACGTACCAGATGCGTGCGATGGTCAGAGAGCAGCTTGTGTATCTTGTAAATCTCGTTCGGTGAGATATAGATGGGTTTGGGTTGAACCGTCGCATCCAAGAATTCGTGCGCGTGGTACTGCACTTCAGGATCGGGAACATTGGCCACTGCAATCCCATCATGAGTATGCGTACAATGCGTTGCGACAGTGCGATACGTACACTCAAAGAACCAAGCAGACAAAGGTTGAATTGCCGTGCTGACATAGCCGTTGATGGCCACATAGCTGGCAGACTCCTCGTTAAACTCCACGCCAGACGCAATTTGTTGAATGACCGCGGAGATCTGGCCCAAGTTCCGACGTGATGTCAGGTCAAGAGTGTCTTCGACGAGGTTGAACGTCTCGGGTGCCCTGCATTTCGTGAGCACGATGGAGTGTGCAATAATGCATGAGAAGCTTACATGATCGCTGGGTTGATGAAGCGGTAGAAGATCACCCTCGCAATGCAGGATACACATTCCTGGTCAGTCGCATCCGGGAAGCGCTCCTGCTGAACGTCAGTTCGAGTGTAAAGGAATTGGTAACTCTGCGTACGCGAACGGCAGCAAGGGTTTCCCGGATGAGGTAGCGCATGCTGTACGGCATCTTATTCGTGGAGTCCAGCATCGCCTTGACGAAGGCACCGGTTTTCCAGTTCAGCTGTTGCAGATCTACCAATGACTTCAACATCAACAAGGAAGTCAGTATGGTGTCCAACTTACGACGGATGTACTCGGCTCTGGTCTTCGGGTCCGCAAGGGCAGCATGGAAGGGCAAATCCTTCTGCTGAGAGCTTGCTATTCCGGTCTTCTCTTCCTCGAGGGTGATGCGTTGTCGGTGGATCTAGCGTGGCAGTGAGAAAATGGACAATGCGTATATTTTGGCTGACTGACCTTGCTGGGGTCAACCTCGAGATCGAGGTCGTCGGACTCGACCACGTCACGGACAACGCCTTGGAAGGTGTCCCGGATGTACACCGCGTGCTTGGGGCGCACATACTGCACAGCAACGCTAAGGTACATGGGATGGTCGTGGATGATATCCTCAAGGGAGCTGGCCTCCATGATGTGTTCGCGGATTGCGACCTGGAAGCACTTTTAGTACACGCGGAACATGCACCTTGGAGTGATCATACCGAGAAAAGCTTCAGCAGAAGATAGTCTTCCCTGCGATCGTGACCATAGCCGAACATGTTGAGCACCGCGCGCTCGATGAAGCGCTTGTGGTCCTCGGAGTCGGACATCGATACCCGGATGAACAACCGGCTGAGGTATTCGCCATGGGTCTGCAGGAGGTAGAACAGCTGCTGATACAGCTCTAGCTTCTTGCGCGCCTCGTGCGTCAACGTACTTGGACCCGCGAATGGGTCACCGTGCGCCGCAAGCAACGACGTCCGTGCAGCATGCGACGCAGCTGAATCACCCCGGCCTCTTCGCGTCTTCATCGCATCCTCGAAGGTCTTCGCGTTCTCCACAAGCAGACCGATCCGCGTATCGAGCTCCCCGACATCGTACTCTAGCGCCTGGTTCTCCCGAATCGCCTCCACAACCTGCTTCCGTAGGCGCTCAACCTTCAGCTCCTCTTGGAAGTCGGCCTCCGAGTCGTCGAGTAGATGCACGAAGTTCTTGATGGTGCCGACGGTGACATTCGTGCCCATCGTGAGCTGCCGGTACTGCTCACGCGTCTCCTTCGCGCGGACGAGGGACTGGATCTTGATGACCTTCGCCAAGTTCTCGCGGTAGTATGCCATCTTGCGGCTGAAGGCCCGTCGCTGCATAGCACCGCGGAGCATGGCCTGGAGAATTGTTGCGACAGTTTCATTGTGCCAGAGGTGGTCACGCCAGGCGTAGTACTCCAGTCGTACCATTGCGCCTCGGATTTGCGCTTGAAGACCAACGACGTCGGGCGCCACGAACTCGAGGGTACGGTGTAGTTCAGTGTGCCGCTTGCGGGCCAAGGCAGCACGAGCGAAGGCTTGCAATCCGCCGACCGACTTGATCGTCTTTGCCTCCCCAAGGTACCGCGTCATGTCCTGGTGTTGCTGACGGGCAAGCTTGGCACGGGCTTTCGCCTGCAAGCCGACGATAACTGGCGTCGCTCGACGCAGACCACGAATGAGGATGAGCAAGCGCTTGCGCGCCAGATACGTGCGCACAGCAGCTTGAATGCGGACCACCGTCTGCGAGACGTCCTCGAGCTTCGCCATTTGCTTCCGTACCCGCCGCCGCATTAGCACACCGCGGCACTGCGCCTGTAGTCCAACGAAGTTCGGCTCGAAGCGCCTGAGCATCGATTGCCTGCGGACTGCCTTTCTCCGGGCAAGCACACCTCGCCCCAGCGCCTGCACCGACGCGATGGACGCTTCGACGATGGGGTCCTCGAAGGTGATGGCGAGGCTGTCGTGGTGCTGGCGGACTCGGTTCGCGCGGGCGACGGCCTGAATCTTCGTGACCACCTTGAAGTGGTTCCTCAGCGCAGCCCTCAGCTTCGCCAAGCGCCGGCGCTGGAGTACTCCCCGTATCTGAGCCTGTATCTTGACAGCGTAAGCCTCGCCGCTGTAGATACGTTGCACGCGCTGGCCGACGCGTTCGCGTGTGATCCGACCGCGGACGACGGCTTGCAAAGCTCTTGCCCACGGCTGTAGTGTGGCGCGAGACTGGCGCTGCTGTGCCGCCTCTCGTCGGGCCAGATAGCCTCGACAAATGGCCTGCGTCTTAGCGACGTAGCGCTGGGCCAGAGCCATACGACGCTCCGTGTCGTGAACTGCTCTCCTGGCAAGAGCGGCACGAGCTTGCGCCTGCAACTTCACGATGTCGGCTTCGCATTCAAGCAGCAGGCGGTCACGACCTGTATACCATTATGAGCACGCAATTCATGGTGGCATCAAAGTAGAACGCCTTACGTTCTTCCTCAGTCTCAGGCTCTTCCTCTGGTTCCTCATTGAACTCCTTCGCGAGATCTCGACCAAGGTTTCCGAAGTTCGGCATGGGGACACCAGAGTCCTTCAAACCCTTGTGCGTCTGCTGAAGCTGTTCGTCGGAGAACTGCAACTGACCGAGAAGATTGCCGATGCGCTCCGCAAGGCCGCGCCGAGCAAGCAAATGACTAGGGGCTATTAGCAAGGACGGGATGGGGGGGGGGGGGGGAATTAGTACGTACCTGAGAGCATGGATGCAGTAAATGACCTTGGGGATATTCTTCTTGTTGTACAAGTCCGTCAACTCGAAGATAAAGCCCTCTGGCAAGCCCACTTCGCGCACGAAGTTGAAGAACGCGTTGATGTTGTCAGAATGACGAAAGTCGAGTTTGGGCGCCTGAATCATGTCAGTCAGCCCTCGTCACCGACCGATCGAAGATCATTGGGCTCACCTCGTATATCTTCCTCACAGCATGCTCGCCTTGGAAAACGCGCACCAGCTTCGCTAGTACCACCCCATCCCTCAGTCGCTCGTCCATCTCCACCACACCCCATCCTAGCTCCTGCCCCAAGCACCCCTCCATCCACTGCTGCGCCTCTCCGACGTGACACAGGTATTCGTACGCCTGCAGCAGATGTCGCTGCACGTCTGCCCACAGGCCCCATCGCGCACCGCCAGCAAGCGCTTTAGAGGGCAAGGGCGACGCGAAGTTGTTGATGGGATTGTCCTTGGAAAGCTTCAGGCGGCCGGACACACCCGCAACGTCCTCCGCATTGGAGGGTCTATCGGGGTCGCGGATGCCGCGGAGGCGCTGTTCACGTCGTTCCTGATATGCACGGCGGGGTTTGGGCGGTTCTTGGGGTGGTTGAGATTGCGGCGGAGGTTGAGCTGACTGTGGTTGAGGTTGTCGCCACTGGGGAGGTGGTTGCTGTTGTTGCACGCTGGGTGGTAGGCGCGGAACGGGAGGTGGAGGTTCGTCCGCAGGTCTGTCCGGGCCTGGCTCGTCTTCTTGATCCCCGCTGGCGATGCGCGGAAGGTGTCGACCTAGCCTACGTCCGCCTGCGCTTAGTTGACTACCGTACTTCTTCATCATGTGTGAGCTGCGGTAGACGGGCGGGTTCATGGCAGAAGATGGCGGTGAGGAAAGGGATGTTGGTGAGGGTGCAGCGGGTTCTACGACGGTAGGCGGGGCAGAGGATGCGTAGTCATCTCTCAGTCGACCGACAGAGTCACCTCGATTTCGTGTAGGTAGCTCGTCGCGCGTGCGCGACTGTGAGCGGTCGCGCGACAGTGGCCCTACGTCATCTCGGGTTTGAGAGAGGGTACGGTCGCGCGAGAGCGACGGTGCTTCGTCCCGAGGTCGATCAAAGAAGCGACCTGTGGTTGGCGAGGGCGCGGAACGACCGATGGTGCTTGGAGCACCGTATTGCGATACTGGCCGCCGTGAGATCGTCGGGGAGGTAACTTGACTCAACTGTCGGTCGAATGATGTTTGCCCAGAGCTGCTCGCGCCGTACATGGATGTTGGTCGCCGTGACAATATGCTCCCCGTATGTTGCGGTTGTTGCGGGAGGAACGTCTCGCGCGAAGGGGATGCAGTTCCCTGCGACGCGGCGTTGATCGCGTCCTCATACTTGGCCTTCACCGAGTCGATCGTGTTCGTTCGTCGGGGCGTCGTGCGTGCTAGGGAGCTAGGTAGGTCGGCCGCGGAGACCGAGTGGGAATGACTACGATATGGCGGGTCGTAGGAAGATGAGGGCAGATGGATACGGGAGGACGTTGCAAAGTCGATGGGGGAATCCGCCTCTACAGTCAGACCTGTCGAGTTCGGGGAGAGAGGGGACGCGATGATCGGTTCTGGCACGGTCCGCGAGCGCGCAAAGCTCGGTGCGGCGTATCTGTCGGGGCTTGGAGGGCGTGCGGGGGATGATGGCTGCTCCGTCGTCGCGCGAGGCAGGGAATGGGCGTCCGGCGCGCTCCCATACAGGCTGCGCGGCCTCGGGCGCGTCCACTCCTTCGTGGAAGATGCTGTCGATGACGAGGTGGACTGCTCCTCGATTGCGTTCTCCCTCGCGCGGTCCTCCCACTTGCTGCGAACAGCGTCTAAACTCGCGCCGATACGATGTGATGGGGCCCATCGGCGTGTTCCTGTTGGCGTCCCTGTACCGTTTGGGCTCAACAATCCCGTGGATTGCGAGTTGCTTCGTGCGAGTGTCCCGGCGCCGCCGCGCGTCGAAGAGGTTCGTTCTAGCAGACGCGTCTGGTACGCAAAAGGGCCAGAGACCTTGCCAGATCCACTTGAGCCTGAGGAATTGGAGGGCTCCATACTACCCCGGGGGCATGAGTGACCGTCCTGAAAGGGTTTGTAGTCGTCCTCGTCGTCGTTTGGTGCAAGCTCGAAGGGCGCGCAACGCCCATCAAAATTCGGCATCTGCCGAACGTAAGTCGAGGGCGAGCGTTCAGAACGTTCAAGTTTGCCTTTGCTTTCGTCTCATAAGTCACTCGGGCATAGGAGGGATGTATGCGTACTTACAGTCATACAGGTCTTTGCGATCCTGTTGTCATACCATATCTTTCCTGATGATCTGGAAAGCCTGAAGCAGCCAAAAAGGCATCTTATACCCTTTTAGGCGCCCTCTCTTGGGAGAGCACGTAGGCTGTGTGACGTATGGGAACGGAGATGCGCTCAAGTGCCTCGCAGCTCCTTGCTGTGTGCTCTCGCACATGCCACTTCTCTATAATGATATTGCTACAAGTAATCTCGGCACTTGAGGACATAGTCTTGCTTGCTGTTGGTTCGCCGTAATATAAGGCCTTCGTTGCTGAAAGCTACTGACTGTGGGTTAGTATGCGATGAGATCCAGCAATAAATATGCTAGGCACAAGACACAGTGTCTCCAACTGGTAAAACAGACCTGCGAACAGTAGTTGAGGATAGGGTTGGCAAAGTCCTTCTCCGGGTTCTCTGACTTCGCCGACACGATTTGGTCACCTAATCGGTTGAACTTCTGGTCGGCGGTTCCCATTCATGATCCTGTCGATTGTACGCGCCAAAAGGACTGAAGCCATTCGGAGAAGGCTGAAATCGAACGTTTTCTCTGGCCTTGAGTCTCATTTCATGTCTACAAGGCTATCGAGCTTCGTATCCAAGCTATTTGACTGGCCAAGCCGAGTCTTGAGGACCGCAGCACATTATCGGGACGCGTCTCAGGACAGAATTTGGAGGCGTAGTTCTTGCCTTAGGTCGTGAAGGTGCCAGTGCGAGAGGTGATTAAACCTGTAGCAAGAGGAGCAATGAATAATTTGTGGCATCTCCCTCGCAAGGGAAGGCCCTTAAGGAATGTTTAAATTAGCACGCGATTGGAGGTTTCAAAAAGCTCCAGGGCCCAATTAGATTTTTTCTGGGGATGTAGACTTAAGCGCACTATCGCATTGTCGTTCAAGCAGCGCCCACTATAGGGTATAGCGCTCAGATCAATAGTGCGTCTCCTTTCTCGTTAAGTTGGTTGTGACGGCATTGAGCGAGCTCGCAAAACGGCAAACTCTGCGTAAGTAGAACGGTAGAGCGTATCGGAAAGTCGCATATACGGGAATTTCACAAGGAGGCTCCTATCGTATAGATAATTGTTTTCTCACCAGGTCTGAAAAACGGCAGAAGGCGACAAGCCCGCCGAAATCGAGTACCAGTACAAGGTGCACGATGTCCACGTGCATGGTTCGACTTGCGGATGATCGGGCCGGAGCCCCGCGGTGTGAATTGGAAATCAGGTGCGCGGTAATAGGCGTCAATAAACCGTGACTCTCTTGTACTCGACCATCATCAGCCTCTGTACGCGTGCCCTCCACGGCGCGTCAGACTCCTGCACTCGCCTCCGCGACCCTATACCCGACTCTTGCAGTCCTTTCCGCGGCGAATTTGGCGCGTCTGACGCCACAGTAACCGATATCACTCGTCGCGTCCCCGCACCGATATACCGACTTGCACTACGGCCCGGGGCTCGGACGCGCCCAGGAAGTACCGCGCTGGACCCTCCGCTACTCCCCCTTCCCCTACCCTCTCCCACATTGGTCCAGGATGTCCAAGCTTACCGTCTACGCTCCGCCACCGGAGGTCCGGTCAACGCTCTTCAAGCACCATCCCCCCGACGTAATCCCTCCCACAAGCGAGCTGGAGCAGCTGAACATGGAGCTCCGCCTTCTCAAGCAGAAAGTGATGGAGCGCTCGCACAAGGCCGAGAATGACCTGCGGATCGTAGAGGATTCTCTCCGCCGGATGAAGGAGAAGGAGGCCAACCGCTCGGTGGATAAGATCAAGAGGGAACACGACTATGGTATGTGGTATATCTTCCCATATCTCTAGAACCTGCGCGCTTACCATCTGCACCTTCGGAATAGGCTCAGCTTCACCTCGCGACAGTGAATACGCCAAACCATCTCATCCCTCAAAGCCACGTCAAGGCTCTACCCCCCTCGCTGCTAGCACCTCATCCGCCCGTGCATCTGTGGACCCGCGATTGTACGTCGTCGGTGTTCCTTGTCTCGTCGCCTCCTCTCCTCACGTGACGTACGCAGATCCGAGGAAAAGAAGAAGAAAAAGAAGAGGAAACGAGACCTCGAGGACGATGATCTGGAGCCACCAGGTAAGCTCTACTGTACCTGCATAATCCTTTGTGTGGCTAACACTGCTTTGCAGATTCCCAACGGCCACGCAAAGGCTCGCCCGCTTTACATGCCTCCCCCTCCAAGCTCGTTTCCACTTCCTCTACTTCAAGCATTCCTCGCACTGTACTTCCTGTCATGTCCGCCACAGCACAACCCAAACAGGGCACCATCATCAACGGCGTCGACTTTTCCTTACCCGCAAATACCACTAATTATCAAGCCCTTCTTCCAATAAGACCAGAAGCCGGCCCGCCACCGTTACCGCCAGATCAACCCATGCCTGCGAATAGTTCCCAACTGCGCGCTTTACCACTGAAGGCCACCGACGTCAAGGAGGATTTCAGCAAGCTCAAGACGCCCTCGAATCAAATACCGCATACAACCTTCTACAGCGCCGTCGAGCCCTACATCCGGCCGATACGAGAAGAGGATATCGGGTACTTGGAGTACCCCGGCGATGACATCGAGCCGTACATCATCCCGCATCTGGGGCGACGGTACACGGAGCAGTGGGCGGACCAGGACAAGGGCATCATCGTCGACCCCGCGACGGAGGAGGCGAACGCGGCGTCGGCGGTGGTGACTGCGCCGGTGCCGACGTGGGATCCGTCGACGATGACGGACGCGGATCTGACGAGGGACGACCATGGGCATGGGCCGTTGACGGAGCGCGTCATCAGCGCGTTGATATCGGACGACTCGACGGTGTGGAAGGGGGTGAAGGCTGCGGAGGATGCGATGGAGGGAAGGCCAGGGGGCAGCGCGGCTGCGGCGGCGCGGAAGGAGAAGATGAACGTGAAGGATCTGGAGGGCAGGGTGAAGGATACCATGCGATGGCATGGGTTATTGGAGGATACTGTGAGTCTCGTTCATCATCTTTTCCTCTTTGTTTGTTTACGCGAATGCAGCCTAATTACGCCGACCGCACCGACGACCCCATCGCAACGGCCCTACGACATGCTCAGGCCGAGCTTCGCGTTGTCTCTGCGACGAACAAAGCTCGCAAAGCGCGCCTCGCCGCCATCGCCCGCGATCGCCTCGCCTACCAAGAGTACCTCGACGTCCGCGAATCCCTCGACCGCAGCATCAACGGCCTCTACGCCCGCTACCAGCGCAAGGACGTCCACCGCGCCAACGAGAAGCGCAAGAAGGACCACAAGCGCAAGTCCGTGCCCAAGGACGAGGAGCCCGAGGAGCCGAGTCAGTGCCCCGCCGCGCTGGGCTTGGGCCCCGACGAGAACAACACGCTCTTCGTGAACAAGCAGCTCGCGGAGCTGGTGCGCACGAGGCGGGAGTGGGTCGACCAGGTCGGGGCGATCTTTGAGGAGAAGGATGCGGAGCAGCCAGGGCGAATACATGGGATCCCGCAGGAGAGCGTCTTCGCGGACATGGAGGACGAGATTGCGGCGTTCATGGTCGAGCCGCCGAAGCAGCCGTCCGCGAAGTCATGACATGACGATGGTTGCTTGCTTCGTCTTTCCTTCCGGACCCTCACATCCTTCTCTGCAAGATATCCCGCGTTTGTATTTTATATTTGTGTACTATTGCAGCCTTCGGAGGACAGGATGTCGTCTCCTGCCATACTTATTTTTCACGCTAATCATCTTGTGTGGCCCGTCGCTCTTCTCTTCACTGATGTTGTGATCTTGGGACTTGCTGGTGGATTTTGAGGATATGCACTGCTCCGCGTTCTACCTCTGCTCAAGCCATCTAGCTCGGTGTCGATAGAGCAAGTTGCAACACGGCCATGATCCCTGATCTCGACGCTCAGGTACAACCAGATGGGTGCCCGCTCGCTGGACGTCCTTGCGCCCGCATACAAGATCGCCAGGCCCTGACCCGTCCTCGTCTAGCCGCCCCTTCCACGATGGTCCACGACATACTGCGGCTATAGCCCCACGCCATAGTACCGAGTATATAAGGGCGCGATGAAGCACGCCTGGCGTGCTTCCCCGCATCCGCCTTTGACGCCCGGATATTTCTGATTATTCCCTAAATCATGTCGCTGTATTCGCTGCCTCTCGCTCTACTTCTCTTGTTCTATACCTTGCTTCCTGTTCAGGCCATACCGTTCTGGGAATCTGGCGTCAGGCAATCGACCGATTCGTCGCTCGCTGGCCAACTCAGCTATCTCATCGCCAATGTTCCCCGGTACCAGCCCCAGCTCGCGCACTCTAAGCATCTCACTACGATCCAGCCAGGTGCGGTCACATTCCCCTATCCCGAATCTGACATATATTCACCCACAATCCTGCAGGCCACCCCAGTAACATCACACTCGTTCCGGGCACAGACCAGCCTGGCCTCTTCTACATCTACCGCCACCAACTCTATAACTACGTCAACGAAACCTTCATCTACCCCGTCGCTACCGTGAACGCCAGTACTACCAGCCCCGACGAGCCACTGCAGCTCGTCGCGGGCGAACCCTCGAATGCGGTCTCGGGCGGCCGTTGGCGCTGGGCGGGCACACGACTCATGTACGACCTGGGCGAGCGTACGAACCGTGGGCTGTACTACTCATGCCCGGATGGGAGCGTGTATATGAATATGCAGGAGTACGTTGATGGTTTATTGGGACTTATGTCAGATGCAGACTGACCTTTGTTAGGGCCAAACCATCCCGGGATTGCTCAGTCTTCTCCCTTCACTACTCAGTCGATACGCCCTTGATGGTACAGGGTTAAAGGGAGATGCAGTCCTTCTGTGCTATTTTTAAAGTGTAACATCATTGGGACTTTGAGGTCACGGACAACGCACATTCACATTAGTATACAGTATTTGTTTATGTATCTGCTCTGACCTCCGCCATATTGATCGGGGAAAGGGCGCGACGAAAGGCTCCAAGCCCCTCTACAATCTATGAAGCAGCCTTCGCGGCGTTGTTCTTCTCCACTAAATCATGGAATCGTACAAGTGAGCCACCGAATATGTCCAGGGCGCTAGGCCGACAGCATCAGCAAGAAAGAAGGTCTGCGATGGAAATGACGCTTACCTGCCGTATGTAAGATCTACCTTGCCCTGGGACAACGAGTCGACGAGATCGAGGTCGCCGATGTCTGGTCATTGAGGCTGCTCAGTGGCTTTCCTCGACGAAGGGATTATAAAGACTGACCTTTCGCGCCGCCAGCATACGTGGTAGGAATTGTCACCCATTCGCCAAGTTCTCCGTTTGGATCAGTTCTAGATCGTCTTCAGCGACACGTATATCGTCACTCACTTCGAACGAGGTCCTGGTCGATGCCTTGACACAGGCCTTCTACATCGGCGGCATGAATAAGGAATTCGCTGCAGCGAATGAACATGGGGCTGTCAAAAGATAAGCTTCGGCAGCGCACCTGCAATACTCAGACAGCATGTCTAGGGATTCTACACGACGATATTCAGTCATATCGACACTCTCAGGGTTTGATTTACGAGACCGACCTTTCGTGACCTCCATATCCGTTATGTCCTGCCACTTATTCATGGCGACGAACCAGGAGTTGCCTCGTCTTCGGCAACTTTTCAGAGTGTACGTCAGTGTCTTCTTTCACAGACTACTGTTTTCACGGACTCTTACCTGACATCCACGACCAACTTCTCCTTCCCCACCAAAGCGGTCAATTTCTGTAGCCTCTCAAGCGAGAATTTCGCTCCAGGGAAGAGGAAGGAAGTGACGATGACCTACGCCCGAGCAGGAAGTCAGTTTGATACCACAAAAGACTGGGGCGAACCTGACTTTGCTGGCGCCTGCGTCTAGCCACTCGCGTGCATTTTCGTCAGTGATGCCACCGCCTATTTGAAGGCCACCTATGGGCGGTTGAAGGTGAGGGTCAGTAATTAGCGATACGAACGAGCAGATCTCCTACCTGGCCACGCCTGCAAGGCCTGTCGTGCTGCATCATCGTTACCCTTTCCGAGCTTTATGACATGTGCGCCTTCCAGGCCGTGCTCGCGGTACATTCGAGCGAAGTCTGCGGGAGACTGGCTATCGAAAGGTCAGTGCGTCTTCATTTGGCAGCAGAATGCACCGTAATCACCTCGCCACAAAGTTGGTCTTGAGAGATTCGGGGTCGCTATCTGAGAGGGTACCTCCGACGATTTGCTTGACTTGACCATCATGCAGGTCGATGCACGGTCGGAAGAGACTGTGCCTTCTTGTGGAAGCAGACATTGCTTGAGAGAGCCTATTTCAAGCGTTTCTTAAGCCGTATAAAATCAAGAATTGCGTTTGGATCGTCGAAAGTAGAACTTGGTGGCGATGATGGGGTTCAAGAGCACTGATCGGACGACCCGGTTAGGAAGGCTTTGTTGGTGTCACGCTTTTTATCAACCGTGACTGTTCATACAGGCTCTTGAGCAATTCGATCAGATACCATGTTCTGAGAGATCATGGGTCCGTCTCCATATTATTTGTAGCTAGGTCGTCAGTGGGCATTTCGCCGTATGTATATAGGTAAATCGGAGCTGATGGAAGATGTGGAGGCGAACCGGAGCGTCGTGAAGATCGTGCGTGAAAGGGACGTGAAGCGGTACGTATATAGCTTAGGTGTATTAAATACTCTGTCCGTGCGAGTCAGTCAATTTGTCAGTATAGACGAGTAGACGGGTGTAAGTGAAGCGATGGAACAGGATGAAGCAGATGGGGCAGCAGAAGGATGAAGCAAGCAGCGAAGTTCCCAAAAATGATCGCAACAACAAGAGGGGGAGATACAAGAGCGTCGTGAGGAGATACATACATGCCGATGGGGTTGTATATGGTGTTTGATAGTGTCGTCTACGTCAAGCTCGGCCACTTCAGCCTGAGGCCCTCGAGCCAGCGCATGTATAGCAGCTCCGCGATCGGCGACCGACTCTTCGGTGCGTCCTCCTTGACCTCGATGACGGGAGCTTCGCTCGACGTTGGCAGGCCTGCGACGACGGGTTCCTCTTCCTCGGTCACGACGAGGCCTTTGGCGGTCATAACGCTCTTGCGCAAGACACGCTTGTGGGGGAAGAGTTCACGCGCGGTTTGGACGTGATTTCGGACGGCAGCGTTGCTGTAGAAGAAGCTTGTCAGTCATAAGTAGAGGAGAGCGAGGGTGTGATGTTCGCACTCATTGATGCCCGAGAGGATATCGAGAATGACCCTGTACGCTAGCTCCGGGTTGGCGTCCTTCAACTCCGTAAAGCCTCGTGAGAGCATGCTGAGCGACTCAATCTCTCTCGCATCCATATCATCTCGGATAGACTACGCAGCTGTCATCAGCATACGCTCACAAAGCCCAGTTGAACTCACTCACCCTCTGTATAATCGGCAAGACGACCTCATCCACAATGGCCGATCCTGCTTTCCCTGCCTCGCTCGCCATCCGCTTGTGCGTAGTCGGCGGCGACTTGGGCGACGACCCAGCGCTCGCCTCCTTCCTCAAGCTGCCCACGAACTCCGTCGACAGTCTTAGGGACCCCGCCGCGTCCACCTTCTTCACCGGGCGGATCGTGTCTACGCCCGAACCCAGGTCCGCTTCCCGTAACGCATGACCCATGCCATCC
The DNA here is from genome assembly GCA_024196135.1 of Pleurotus ostreatus/Saccharomyces cerevisiae fusant. NCBI lineage: Eukaryota > Fungi > Pleurotus ostreatus/Saccharomyces cerevisiae fusant. Next base: position 52,010 of record JAMQCK010000075.1, on the reverse strand, counting down.
TTCGCACTCCGTTCCGCGTACGATGACCTCCGTTGCGACGAGCGCATCGAGCCGGAGTTGTACGCCGGCGGTGGCGTCGAGTCGTCTGTCGGTGTCGACGGTGCATGCGTGTCGGCGGACGAGCCGTCGTCGCTCGACAGTTGCGGCACATCCCTCTCCGCCGGCGTTCCCTTGATGACCACGGTTGAATGCAGCGCGTCGGCGTTCATGCCCAGTGACATTGGGCCGCTGCCCTTCGTCGCGGCCTCCGAGCCAATCGAGATGGCGTCCTCGTCCTCCTCGGGGACCATACCGGGCGGCATCTCGAGGTCCTTGGCCATACTCCGGTACGTCCCCATCGCACTCGTGCTGCTTCGAATGGTGTCGAAGTCCCACTCGCTGCGCATCGAGCCGTTCCAGGCCATGCTGTTCCGCACAGTGGGCTGGTACATCTGCTGTCCCTTCGGCGACCGCGCCCGGTAGTCCGTGTACCGCTCGATAAGCTCCGTCAAGTACGACGTCTTGCGCGCGCTCTTGATGAAGCGGTGCTGCAGCAGCTCGTTCGCACTCGGACGCTGGTTTGGCAGTTCATCAGCATGTGTATGCTAAGAAGCACTAGAGGTCAAACACTTACCAAATTGGGGTCCTTCGTCAAGCACTGACTGACAAAGTCTTTGAAGGCGACGGAGAAGGGACCCTCTAGTACTGGCGGCTTCGCCTTCGGGATGAGGAAGAGGACCCGCATGGGGTGGTACTCCGCCAACGGGGGCTCCCCCTTCGCCATCTCGATGGCGGTGATGCCTAAACTCCACATGTCGGCCTTCGAGTCGTAACCCGCTTGTCGAATGACCTCGGGCGCCATCCAGAAAGGTGTACCCACGAAAGTGTGGCGCAGGGTTGTCGTGAGCTGTGCTGCGACACCAAAGTCGGCCAGCTTGACCTTGCCAGAGGATGAGAGGAGGACGTTGGCGGCCTTGATGTCGCGGTGGATTGTTCCCTCAGAGTGCAGGTAGTCGAGACCCAGGAGAAGTTCGCGGCAGATGACAGCGATGTGCGCCTCGGAGAATACGCCGCCCTTGAGGAGGTCGAGACAGGAACCACCGGCGAGGTACTCCATGACGATCCAGAGCTTGTATGCGACGACGAAGGAGCCGTAGTAGCGCGTCACATATTCGGACTCGCACTGCGCCAGGCTCGCAATCTCTTGTTGGATCTCAGAAATGTCATCGTCCGAGTCCTCAAGATCTGTCGCCATGTCAGGGTCTGGGCTCGTCGTGCAGCATGGCCACGCACCTATCTGCTTGATAGCCACTACCTGCTTCGTCTCATTGTGGATGGCCTTGTAGACCGTGCCGAAGCTGCCCGTGCCGAGCTTCTCTAGCAGGGTATACTGGCTCGCAGGGTTGCTGCTGGGTATCGGGTATGGCTCGCGCATGCGCTCTGGCGTCGGGGACGCGGGGGACCGCGGCTGCTGCTGTTGAGCGCGGGACTGGGGGACGACGACGTTAGCATCTGAGCGCCGTCTGAGCTTCGATCCCGGTGCCATGGAAGGGGAAGTCAAGCGTATATCAGCGGCGCGTCATCAGCAACCTGACGCTGATAGCCAACCGAAAGGCGAGAAAGTAGCCTAGCACACGTGCGGCTGCTGATGAGCCACCAGACCGCGCTCCATCATCTCATGCCTCGGACGACCACTTGGTACGGCTGCCTTTGAATGGGATGGAACCGGGAAAGCACAGACACGGGGCGGGGAACCAGCGAAAACTCACCATGAAGGTACGTCAGAAAGCGTGAACGGGGCCGTCGTATGGTCCGTGGTCGTAAGGAGGATACTGCCGTGCGCCCGCCGCCGGGAAAACGTCGATAGAAGCTCTAAGAACGAGAACCTCAGAGTGACCTGATCTCCCGTGCACTTTGCACGAATGAGGGGATGGGAGCAGGAGGCAAGGGGAACGCCGATAGATCTCTCGAGATGGAGAACGCGCGATAATTTAGGTCAAGAACGCGTCTGCCGTGTGGCGTGTCGCCTTGTTTGTCCTCGACGGTCCGTGGCGGTGGCGAGCGCGCAAAAAAGACGCGCGACACGCGGGTCAGCATGACGCCAATCGACTGCCGACTTCGGCGGCGCCTCGCGAGCTGTCTCGACAGTTTCGGTCAAATTGCATCTGCATCCCCTATTGCGCAACGCCTGACGACGCTCAGGCCGGCGATACAACATACTCCTACCCTACCAGTGATACATTCCAGCTGCATAATGCAATGCAGAGGCAGACAAGGCGCACGATGATGACGATCGCAGGGTGGATGCGGCGGGCGGCGAACGTATAGCATATCATAGCATACAAAGTCATAGTGGTCGGTCGCTAACGCGGCATACAGCTTCCCACCCTCCCAGTGGGCTCCCCTCGATGCAGAAAACGCTCAGCGCAAGTAGGGCATCTACTCGGCCTTGAGCGCGTACTTCCGCCGGGGGAAGTTCTGCTCGCGCTTCGTCTGCTTCAGCGTCTTCAATGACAACTCGTGCTAAGGAAAGGCAGAATGTCAGCAAATATTGCAAGCTCATATGTGTAGGCAGACGTACCTTCGTCATGCGCCGGCGGATGGCGCGTGTCCGCTTTGGCCGGAGGTCGAGGGGGAGGTACTTCTTGCCCTTGTAGAACTCGCGCGTGTTCTGGCGCGCCTTGTGGTTCATGACCGTCATCACCCGCGCGATCGACTTGCGGACAGTGTTGCTGCAAACTCGTATCAGCATCCAAAGTACATCCGTGGGATGACACTGCAAACGCACATCTTGGTGAGCTTCGACGCGGAGCCACCGGCGATCTTCTGCACGCGGAGCGTCAGGAGCTCATTCTTCAGCTCCAGCAACTGCTTCGACAGATCATTTTTGGACCTGGGGTTGCGATTAGCATACAGGTACGATGCAAAGACGACTGTATGCGCACTTGGACTGAAGCTCGTACGCCTTGACGCGACCAGACATTTTGAAGGCGGACGAGGGGGATCTGAGGTATAGCAGTCAGACCAAGGGTTCCAAGGTGTGTTTTGGGCGAGCAGTGCGGAGGATCGAAGGGATTAGGGTAGGTATACAAGCCCGATCATGACTTCCTCATCGTTGAAGACGGGGAAAGCGCATAGACTTCGGACTTGCAAGAGTCGGGATGGGCTGGAGGGTGTAATGCATGGGGTCCTGACGACGCCGACGACGAGCAGCAATTCGGTACCCACCTTGATGGACGACTGACCTGGCGACGACGAGGGCGAGCACAAATCTCGATAGCGCGCACGTGATGAGACAAACTGTACAGCGATCGGCAAACTCCGTTTGGTGGTTCAGCTGGACCCACAACTTGCTTGATTTCCTTGTTCCGCGCTGTTTGGATCAATGAATGCTAGCAAGTCGTCTTTGCTCATGCGTCTTATAGTACCCTGAAGATAGCGGCGCCGGAGCAATCCTGAATTCTCAGGCTGTCGGTCACTGGAAGTACAAAAGATAAAAGCTACCTACGACCCCCCTCCCTGAATGCTCACGCGGTGCGTGGACGAAATACAAGCTGGATCTTCGGTCATGCAACGTTCGGACACAGCAGAACATATATTCACCTTGCATGCCATACTTGCCGGGAAGATGACCTGCGACGCGACCAGTCAGTCTATGCAATTCACCTACCTGTACAAGCACGTACAAATGCATCGCATATCGCCATCGACTTCTCCGTTGTCTCTGGCGGCACTTCAATGTCGAAGTTTCGTACGATGGCAGCCAGGCCCATCCGCATCATTATCTGTGCGAGATGCTGGCCAGCGCAGACGCGGGTGCCAAAACCGAAGGGGACGAGCTGCGCGTTCATGGCGATGGTGTCGCCCTCTAGCCATCGCTCGGGTCGGAACTCGTCGGGGTCGGGGAAAACGGCGGGATACCTGTGGAGACTCCATGCCTACGAGTTTACTGTCAGCGAGTCGACGAGAACACATGCGAAGCAAGGACTGACCTGCGCGGCCACAATTGTGTGCGGCGGTAGCACGTATCCAGCGATGTTGAATGGGTCCCCCGCAGTCGGCGTTTTCCGCTCTAGCAGGCTAGGAGCCGCGCCATAGATACGAAGGCCTATGACAACGTTCGTCAGTTGTGCCTTTGAATGGGGTGAATGCCGCTCGTTTCTTACCTTCCTTCAGAAACGCATTTAGGTAGGGCGACGATTGCAAGACCGCGATATCTGGTACATCCATCGGGTCGTGCATGACGGTGTCCAGCTCCGTGCGTAGCTTCTCGACAATGTCTGGTCGCCGCCCGAGCTCCCAGCAGAAGTAGGACAAGGTAATCGCCGTGGTGTCGGTGCCCGCTATACTAAAAGCCATATCAATCTTCATAATCGTATTCGCTACCGAAGGAGAGACGTACGTGTGCCCAAGGACTTCAGCGACGATGTCCTTGTCTTGCAGAGCCGGCAAGCCCGTGGCAGGATCGCGATATCGTAGCAGACGGAGAACCATGGGCATTTTCTCGTCGTCCACATTCTTACCTGACTCCGCGACCTGACGCAGCTCGCGCAGGTGTTTGCGAGTGAACTATACCAGGAGAGAATTTACTCATTAGTCCACGAAGCTGGCTCGGCCGGACGCTGGACCCTACCTCAAGGTTCGCGTTACCAGAACTGCATATCTTCTGCCATCCGCGATGGGGAATGCAACAGGCCAGTTTCCATAGCCAATCAGGGACGGCACCACGCTGCACAGGTCGCAGGAATGTAACCTAATAGCGATACTCAGAAGATCCGGACGTACCAAAGTAATTGCTAAAGGGAAATGTCCTATGGCCTCGCATATCGGCACCTCTTTCCCAGCGCTCCAGCTCTTGAGAGCATTGAGACGGCAGTCGTACATCGTGACCATGATAATCTCGATGGTGAAGTGACGGAACAACACCAGGCAGTCGATAGGGCGTTTGCCCTCGAAGGAAGCGGTGGCCTCGATGAGTTGTCGGGAGGCGTCTTGCATGGCGGATTGGAACTTCGTCAGATGGCCCATTGTATAGTGAGGCCCCCAGGCCTTGCGACGCGCGCCATGAGCGGCGGCATCGAGGAAGGTCATCCTATATAAGAAGATCGTTATTGCAACCCTTGACATAGCGAGAGATTCTCGTTGCTTACGCTTGATCAGCATCGTCTCTGCGAAGTCCGTCAGTCTCGCTAATTCCGGTCTTATCGAGAACTCACGTACGTGCTCCTCATCTTCAAGTAAGACGGCGCCTTGTCGAATTTATGCACAGAATACACGTTTTTAACGCCAGCCAGGTCCTTGAAAGCAATGCGATTCGGTCCGATGCGCACAACAGGACCGTAGATCTCGAAGAGCTTGTTCACGGTCATGCATTGCTGCAGCCGCGCGACGTGTGTCGTAAGCCAAAAGTCGGAGACAGCAGCATACCACGGCCCAGGAATACTGCTGAGGGGTGAGAAGAACAGGCGATAAGTCGCCACAGAGACTACGTAGACCGCCAATAGGGTCACGGTAGGTGCGACAACATATGATGACGCAGTCAAGGTCTGTGAAAGGCCGGTCAGCTCCATGAGAAGAGGGGACAGATCGTGCGTAGAGACGGGGTCAGGCGTGCCATGGCTTACTCTTATAGCAAGAGTCGAGACGCAACGTGTTCGCTCAGATGCTTGCGGCGTGGGAGGTGCGCTCAAGTGGGTCATCAATGAAGCTGATTAGGTTCGCATAGCATGAGCAAGGGCTCGCGATACACGAGAGGCAGTATGCGAGGTGGCTGAGAAAGGTGCTTGTCCGTCCGGTCAAGGTGATGAGTTGTAGTGAGTGCAGGGAGCATTTCGCCGCATATCGTTTCGACTGGAGAAAAATGGCCGTCTGTGGATAAGGAGAGGACTCGGCGTCCGCTCAAGGATGAAACGTGTGTTATACAACAGCAGACTGATCAACAGGGCTCTCAGGTATGTGCACGGGGATGGAAAACAAGCTGCAAACATCGTCAGCAAACGCTTGTTCCACTCGACTCGCATCCTTACCTTGCACTCCATGGCTGCCGGGAATATGACCTGATAGTATCCAATCAACTTTCCGTCCCATCTGCTCAACCGACAAAGAACTTACAAAAGCATCCCGAATCGCCATCGACTTCTCCGTCGTCTCGGGGGGCACCTCGATGTGAAAGTTCCTCGCGATCACCGCCACGCCGATGCGCAACATGATCTGGGCCAGGTTCTGTCCGCCACAGACGCGCGTGCCGAAGCCGAAGGGGTTGAGGTTGGCGGTCATGGCGCTGGTATTTTTGGCGAGCCAGCGCTCGGGGTCAAATCTTGCGGGAGAGGGGAATACGGCGGGATCGCGGTGAAGGCTCCAGGACTGCAAGGGCATCTTAAGCTGGTTGTCGGCGAGATTGAAGACAGTCATGTTCACCTGAGTAGCTATGCGCGTGCCGGCGGGGATTGTGTAGCCTGCGATGTTGAACGGCTCACTTGCCGAAGGCACGACCCGTTCTAGTAGGCTTGGTCCGGCTCCGTATATGCGAAGGCCTACATGTAGAATCACCGTCAAGCAAAGGCTGGTGCATCTAGGAATTGTGAAGCCTACCTTCCTTCACGAAGGCATTGAGATACGGCAGAGACTGGAGAACCGACATGTCTGGCACACTCGTCGGATCGTCCATCGCGCCGTCGAGCTCGGCGGTGAGCCTTGCCGCGATATCCGGACGACGCCCAAGCTCCCAGCACAAATAAGAGAGCGTTGTCGCTGTCGTATCAGTACCTGCGATCCTGTGTCACGCATGTCATTGAGCCGCTCCTCGGGCCTCTCGCTCGATGAACGCACGTGTGACCGACGGCCTCAGCGATGATCTCCTTCTCTCGCAGGGTCGACAAGCCTGTGATGGGGTCGCGGTACTGCAGCAGACGTAGGATGAGAGGCACTTGACCTCCGTCATCCTTTGTTGCATCTGCGAGGTGGCGTAATTTGTTCAGGTTTTCCTGTGCAAACTACGCCTGCTTAGATAGCGGATACACGAGGCGCAGAATCGAAGTACCTCGACCACAGTCGTGTCCGCTTTGATGATCTTCTGCCACTTTTGATGAGGAATTTTGCACGCCAGATACCATACCCAGGAAGGTACGGCTCCGCGCTTGAGAAACAGATGAGTAAGAGGTTTCGTCGAGATCGATGGCTCGCTCACCAAGGTGACCTGCAGAGGGAAGTCGCCTATCGCCTCGCAGATGGCAACTTCCTTACCCACGCTCCAGTCCTTGAGCACATCGAGGTGACAGCCGAAGAGGATGGACATGATGACTTCGATGGTAAAGTGCCGGAACAAGATGAGACAGTCGACCGGTCGTTTGCCCCAGACAGACTCGACGGCCTGGACGACGAAAATCAGCAATGCGCAGGGGAGGGGGGGTTTTGTGGTATCCTTACCAAAATCAGACCTCGCGCGGCATTGCCCATGACGGGCTGGAATCTGAGTAGGCTGCTCATCGTATAGTGCGACGCCCAGGATCTCCGTCGAGCGCTATGAGGCCCGTGCTCTAGGATCGTCATTCTATCCTCTACGGTCAGACACACCACCGAACGCTTGGTACGAGCGCTCACGCTTGGTCTGCATCATCCCTATTTGCCATCGGGTTTAGTTACACGGAGCACTTCAGGATCGTCACTTACGCAGTCTTGAGCTTTAGGTATGACGGGCCCTTGTCAAATTTGAGCACCGAGTAGACTGCTTTGACGCCGGCCGTGTCCTTGAACGCTATGCGGTTTGGGCCAATACGAACGATGGGACCGTACTCTTCAAAGAGCTTGTGTACCGTCATGCATTGTTGCAGTCGTGCGATGTGCGAGGTCAGCCAGAGGTCCGTCACAGCCACATACCAGGGTCCCGGAATACTACTGAGAGGGGACAGGAGCAAGCGGTAAGTGGCGAGAGAGGCTAGATAGACCAGCACCAGCGCGCCTCCGACCAGATACGTTGTGCTCGAGGTATCAGCGAGGAACTGCGGAGGCATGACTGGATGACGATGCCCAAGGTATGTAACTGCTTACCGGTACCTCTTATATACGAGAGCGAGGAAGCTTCCGTCGGGCCTACCATCTGGAGGAAGTTGCCCTGACCGACGTGCATTGCTGAGCGGATGGCTCGTGGGATCAGCGAGCGTCTTCATGAAGCGGCGACACACCTGCTGATGGTATAGACGCCGAGGGAAAACAGAGAGCAGTAGATAGTGGCCCCGTGTCGAGATAGACCTACCAAGCGTGAGTAAGAAGACACTACGGATTAGGCCACCGAGCCTCTGCGAGCAATTGACCGGCGAAGGTGATCCTCCAGGACTGATCATCGGAATCATCCGTAGTTATTGCCCGCCAAAGATAGCACGACATGCCCACGCCTCTAGCGGCGGATACAAGGTCGGTAAGGCCGGTCTTTTGGAAGTATTGTACAGAAAGGCATGAAAAGGACAGCAGGTGATCGAGGGACCGAGTGGCGCACCTAAGTACCGCAAAGTGCCTCGGGCTGTCAGTATTGCTGCGCATGCAGCTGTCCAGCTTTCGCGGGTGAAGTTCCCCACCGTGGGCGGCGGAAGGATGCTGGGTGTCTAGCGTATCTCACAGAGGCTTTTTGCGTCATCCAGGACGAATTAACCTCGGCGATAAGCCAACCAGATGCACAGACAGTTGACAGTGCAGCTCAAATTAGTACAATACTTGGGAGGGGAGGGTGTGCTGTTTTGAATAGACAGAATTGATTGAGCCGTACGAGCCCGATGATGGTGAAAACCAGGAAGGATGTAAAACGCGGCGTGCGCCACCGGTTCTGTATCACGTGAATCACGTGCCATCGTCACTATCTCGTCACGGTTCAATTTCATTGACTTGGTGCGGCAAACATGCCCAGCGCGAGCACGATACATCAGACTCGCAGTTATAGCATACTATAGCAAGAGCCGGTATCTCTTCAGCGCACTCTGGACAGTATATATGTATGCATCGTTGGACACTCTCGTTACATTTTAACTTCACGAACTTGAAAAGCCAATAGCAATATGGGAGTCAACAAAAGGCAGCGATCCATACGCAGGAGCCATAAATACAGAACTCTCATGCCGGAATTGAATCTACGTACGAGGCCACGAAGGACACTTGGAACCAATCCATTTGCGCCCGCCCTCCACTCGTCTACAGACAAGCGGATGGAGCGGAGCTCAAAGGGAGAGGGTTGGGTGCGAGAGGAATTCCCCCGACGACACAAGCCTGTACTGCAGCGGCAAGGTCATCGCGTCCCCAGGTTGCAAGCAGAGCCCAGGGAACAGGGGCGACAAAAATTGGATAACCATAACACGAAGCAGTGCTTCGGTAAAAGTGGTTAAACTTTTAAGAACAGATACTACACTTGATCTAAGCCAAAAGGCCAGAGTGGTGAGGAATCGGGGTGTAGGGGAGAGGCTTATGAGGAGGAACATACGCGCACGGACCAGAAGTAAAGCACGCGGCGCGAAGGGAGTACACGCGTAGCGGGGGTAGCCGGTAGCACAATGGTTGAACCTGTTGTTTCACTTGATTGTGCTTTCCAAACAGATATTCAGTTTGGTGTATCGGTTCGTACCCATCGCAGGTTTGTGCGGTTGATTCAGATGCATTAATGCGTAGATACATTGGTAGATTGAGCGTACGAGTCCTTCTTAGCTGCTCCCTCAATACTCCATGCTTTGCTCGATGATCTTCGTCAAGTGAATACGTCCATCCTCGCCAACGAAATCGCCGATGCCGGGTGCCAAATCCAGCACGCGCCGCTGCGGGATCGCACCCTCAACCAGCGCCTCCACATCCGCATTCGTGTATCTATCCGAGCGTCAGCAAGAGCAACATCGCCGCAACAAGCACCACCTACCCAATCGCTTTCAACCCCCGCGGCACCCCCAACCCGTCCAAGAACCGCGCAATCGCCTCATACAGGTGCAGCCCCACGTCCTCATCCGGGATGCGCGCGATCGACGGGTCGTTCTCCGGGACCTTGTGGAACACCGCGAGCACCTGCCGATGCCTCTGCGGATTCGACGGCGCGGTGAACTGGAACACTAGAAGAGACGATCAGCACGGATTATGGACGCTTGCACCCGAGTGGCGTACCAGCAGGCCCTGTAAGCGCGACGCTAACGCCGTGCGGCACGATGGGCCAGTCGACTTGGTACCCTGGGTGCTTGTACTTGGGACCCTTCTTGTTCAGGCCGGAGATCTGCGTGCGCACACGGTCAGTACCTTTGCCGACGAATGTGCTACTCTCGCCCAAACGCACCGGATAGCTCATCCCATGGCACAAATGCACACCAGCGTTCCCGAAGCCGATACCGGCGAACGAAGAGGCGAGCCTAGCGCGCGTTAGCTCTCCTTCTTTGCGATGGGCAGAACTTGGGTACTGACAGCATCGCCCGCCTTGCCTCCTCATCGTCCCTGTTCTTCGCGACTCGCGGCAGGTTGTTCACGCACGTCTGGAGCGCCCAGAAGGAGAAGATGTCCGCGACAGGGTTGCTGCCCTGGTATGCAGGTCGGTTTATGGGGTTCGACGGACGCGGCGTGCGCTCATAGTACCTGGCAGGTGTCAGCTTCGCTGTGCAAACCACGAGATAGAGGCATGCACGCACGGGATGGCAGTATAACTCTCCAAGCTGTGGAAGAGCACGTCCAACCCTGAGCTGATGTGCACCTGCGTAGGGCACGACTCGGTATTTTGCGTGTCCTGAGCCTGGTAAGTGTCTTTCCCACTCATCGCGTACGGCGTATACTCACGACTATCCCGAGCAACGGCTTCAATGCGCGGCTCGCGATTCCAGTCTTGAATGCGCGGCTAGTGATGTCGACGATTGCTGCACCAGTTGTTTCTGACCCGGTTCCGGCAGTCGTCGGGATTGCGATGAGTGGTCTCAGCTTCTCCGACACCGGTGTACCCTTCCCTACAGGTGCGTTGATGAAGTCAAAGAGATCCGCGTCTTTGTAGACGCTGAAGCTGGAAGAGGGGAGATACATCAGTTTCAAGCGTCGTGGGCTCGCATGACTGAGATAAAAGCTCACAGATTTGCTGCCTGAAGGTCACACAATCAGTACGAGAGTTGTCATATTGAGCCATTCCCTACCTTCGCCGTGTCGATGACACTTCCTCCTCCCACACTGTGGATAGCGTGAGCTTTGCGCTACCTGAGACCGAGGAATGTATACGCACGCGAGGAAGTGACTGAAGTCATGCTTGCGAGACCACTCAATGGCCTTGCGCCAGCTGTCTTCCGTCGGTTCGGCTACAACGCTGTCGTACACCTCGAAGGGCAGATCGGTCTGCGACTCGAGCGACTGCAAGGTCTGCAGCGAGGTGAGCAGGAGCGTATGGGATTTGGGAAGCTTAGAATACCGCTTGCATGGGGCGAAGCTTCGCTAGGGGCGCGTCAGATGACGGACGAGCACGTAAAGCGGGGTAAGGACGTACCGATGTTGGGATCCGTGAAGACGCCGACCTGTGAAGAGTTCAGTCCCCCTCCTCAAACGCGGTCTCAGCACGCACCTTCGTGGCTTTCAAGTTCTTCAGGTCCATACCGACCTCCGCCGTCACTCCATCTCCAAAGCGCAGGTTCGACGCCGCGACCTGCACGAAGAGTCCCAGATAAATCATCCGAGCATACAAATAAACATCCCTACGCACCTCAAACGCGTACTCCTTCTCCACGTTCTGCACAGGAGTCGCCAGCTTTCTCAGTTGGCCGACCGCCGCGACCTGCTGAGGGAGGTGTACGTGGGGCTTCCCACCATGACAGGGGCAAGACGCGCTGTGCTGTGACGCATTGATGAGGCGGAAGATCGTTGAGCGGGAGGCCATGGCTGACGGTGAGGGGGAGAAGGAAGGAAGGAAGCGGGCAAGACGCGGAATCCGAAGGGGAGGCGGAAGACGTATAGGCGGCGGTATGTTGGGGCAGCCAGCTTGCCGGCTCGGCATTGCATTGCCGACTTCCCGGAGTGCGGGGATCCCCAGACGCCACATATTCACCCGATCTGGAATCCGGACGGTTGAAGTTCGAGTTTGAGCTTGACAGCGAGGGAGAGTGCCTACTTGACATTGCTATAGAGTACACTATGTACTCCATTGAAATCTCACAAGCAAGTATCTCGGCGAACAATCCAGTGAGTGCTCATTGGCATGGTAAGAGATCCGTAGTAAAGAAACTATAGTCCGAACGTCCCAATGGTAAGGCTATCGTACGGCGGTATTAGGGCACAACAGGGGGAGATGCACGTCCGTGCGGAAGCAGTGGGCCATCGTAGATCAGAGACGTCTGAGTACACAACCAAAACGAGAACACGGGTCGGGGCCTGTGGCCGAAGAGAGCGTGAGGAGCGTGACGCGGGAGCAAGAGGCGAGAGGCAAGAGGGAGGAGGCGAGGGTGAGAGCCAAGAAGGGGGAGATACAGGGCGTAGTACTACATGCCTACGCCGCGTAGGACATAGGCCTGTCCTGCTGAGAGGCTTGCGCCCTCAGATGGGGGACCGCGACACTGCGCGGGCGGTCGCCAGGCTGCAGCGAACCTCCACCAGGCATGAACCTGCGACGCGGAGGCGGCAGGAGGTCCCCATCATCCTGCCCACCCTGCGGCTGCTGCATCTGCCGCTGCAAGAAGCTCGGCGTCCGCGGCGTCATGGGCGCCTGCAACCCCGACGGCGGGCGCATCGAGATCGGCGACGAAGGCGGCGCCTCGTGCGTCTCGCCCCCGATATCTTCCTCCTGCTGATGCTCCTCGTGCTGGATGAAGCCCGGGCTGGGCGGCGTGATCGGCGGCGGTGGCGGCGCGCGCGTCGGCGCGGTGCGCTGCCGGTCCTCAGCGAGCGCCGGCGTCGCCTCCGTCGGGCTCTCCGGCTCCTCCGGGATGTCGCCGATGCGGCCCTTGTCCATGCTCATGCTCGCGCTGCGCACGCTCTTGGGGCGCCCGCCCTCGAACTCCATGTAGCGCGGGGACGGGGCGACGAAGGTATCCTCGGTGATGGCCATGCTGACTGGCTCGTACGAGTGCGGCTGCTCGTGCGCGGGGACGCCAGCGATGTAGCTGTGGCGCGGGTTCATAGGCATGGGGCTCATGCGGCGGCCAGTACGGCCCATGACGGACCTCCTGCGTTTTTGCCGGCAGAGGTAAACCATGCCGCATACGCCGAGAGCGAGGAGAACGACAGCGTTGAGTGCCATAATTGCAAGCATGGCGGGGAGGTAGGTGGTGAGTTTGTCAAGCGTGCTGGCGACGTCGCCGGACACGGTGACTGACATAGATGCCTGCTCGACGCTTTGCGCGGAGTAGGAGATACCGCTGCGAGGGCTTGTGTTGCGCTGAGAGGCGAACTCTTTCGAGGCCTCATTCGGGTCGACGATGGATAGCATCTTGACGTAGGGATCGCCCATCTTGCCGTCCTTGTCGAAGTCGCCGAAGTCATAAACCGAGTAGACGGAGCGCAGGAAGTTGTCGCCAATGAGCCAGTCACTGTATAGCAATTAGCAAGTGAAGGCCATTCGAACGAAGTAAACATACAAGTTGCCTTCGGCGACAGCGAGGGAGCCGGGAACGAAGGAGCCGACACATTGGTTCTGGTCAGTCAGTCCAGTAGGAGTGACATCGAGCGGATGCAGCGGGAAGACCTGGCCGCTGCACGAAAATCAGTGTAAGGCTGTTTACACACAAATATGCACGCACCCAATCTGGAGCGCCATGTCAATTTCGGCATCACACGGTACGACCCACTGGCCCAAGCTAGAGTCGAAGCGCGCGCCATCGACGCCCTTGTATATGGCGTCCACGATGTCGTCCGGTGCATACCTACTCCAGTTAGCGAGCGAACAAATTTGGCGAGGACGTAAACTCACGTGTAAGACGTGCCGCTATCCAAAAGCGCAACAGCCTGGTTGACCTGCACACCCGGGACCGACGTCGTCGGTGAAATCGTGTTATCACCGACAAACAGATAGTCAACGAGCACGGTCCACCGCGTGGGTGCCGTCTCAGGGAACGTAGGAATCGCCGTCTGCTTCTGCACGTCCTTGTACTCGTCAACGTACTCGCCGATCGTAAAGGTGCCCTCGATGTCGTCCGAGTCGTCAGTGCTGCGCTGCATCAGGAAGGAGATGAAGTTGGGTTCGTTGGGGTTGTCCTCGAAGAGGTTGTAGAGGAGGCTGCGGCCCTTGTCGGAGCCGGTGGAGTTGAGCGCGTAGTCGATGGTAGAGAGGGAGGTGAAGCCGAGGCCGAGGATGCCGTCGGCTTGGTAGGATAGTGCAGGGCTCTGCGCGGTGGAGACGTCGAGGAATGCTTGTTTGGATACGGATATACTGCGTGAACGGTGAGCGTGGAGACATGAAGGTGACTTGAAGTACGTACTTCGCAAATTCCACGTCTGCAAAGGCGATAGAGCCGTTGCACCAGCCGATACCGTACTAAAGATAGTGAGGAGGCGTGTGGGTACCAAGAAAAGTATGCTCACGGTAACATTGACGGACAAGGCCTAGAGGGGGGTTAAGTAAGGTAGAAGTAGGACTGGCAACTGCACGCACAGAGACGTCCGAGTTGGGGAGGGGATAGGTGTCGCCCTTGATCCACAAGTCCGAGGAGCCAGTGTCGAGTTGGACGACATAGTCTGCGCGACATATGAGCATGATTCCCTTGTCCTATGCTTCTTTTTCACTGACCATTCCCCCCGACATTGATCTGCAGGAGGTCAGGTACGCCTACACAGTTCCAACACGAACACTCACGTCGGACATGTAGATCAAGTCGTGAACAGTGCTATCGCTAGTTCAGCCACATCCCCTAACACCCCCGCCCTCACGCACTCGAGGTCAAGCAAGCCACTGTCATCGCCGTCGCCTGCAGCCGCCGCGAGGACCCTGAAGTTAGAGTTGCCATTGCGCCGGTCGAGCCGATCCGTTCGCTTCGTCTGCTTGAGCGGAACCTTGACTGCGGAAACCAGGAGGGAAGAGGCGGCGACAGCCAGAAGAAAGAAACGAGTGACCATGACCAGAAAGAAAGAAGGTGGGGAGGGGAAACGAACGGAGGGACGGTGAGCGCTCGTCTCAACCTGGGATCAGGCAACGTCCGAGAATTCGCTTCCAGAGGACGGCTCGGCAATTGCCGGCGTCGTCGTCGCTGCCTTCCAGCGTTGCTTGTGGGAGTCCATTTCGATGAGCAGGCTAGAGAACGGTCTATGGTGCTTGCTTCAGGTAGGGGAAGAGCCATAATTGAGATGCAGCTTCTCAGCGTCTTTACAGGACGTAAACGGAGTGTTCATGCCGGCAACACCATGAAGGATGGAGGCTATGCGCGTTCCCCGAACGGACATGAAAGACTTGGCCGTTTGGGGAACAGAGCAAGCTCATGCTCGGTGATAAGCTTGACGTGCTTGCATGACCTTGCGAGCTGCCGTCAGGCCGAGAGAAGAACATCCGTCAAGTCGTTCGCCGCGCTTGGAAGTGCGAGGCTGCGTCGCTGCTATGAAGGTCCCGCTAACACTCGCCCTTGGCTACGGAGAGCACTTCCACTACGACTTCTCTGGTGCTCGAGAATGTCCCTCTGAAGGGGCCAACAAACATCAAGCTGGTAGTCGCCTACATGCTCATCGCGTTTTGCGATGTCAGCTTGCCCATAAACCCTAGCGGGCAATCGGGCCGATGAGCCGTAGAATTCGAACTTCGCTGTCACGCCTCGCTAACGGCGCCTATCTTGCCTCTGACCACCATTCTGCGTGTTCTGCCATCAACAGAGACCCCACTGTACCTTAGAAAGCGCAGCATTGAGCGTGGAACTCGATCGCTGCAATGGCCGCACCGAATCATGAAGGTGAGGATCCCAAAGCCTCCCGACGCTCCATTCGCGTTAACTATCTTGGTCAATCCACTGACATGCATGCAGAATCAATCTTGGACTACATACAGTGCCCGGAACCATGGCAATATGTGCCACCCTCATCCACACGTCTGGGGAGGCAGCTCCTGAAGCTGGATAAACGATGTTTCGTGACGGGCTTCCCCGTCGCTGATCTTGGCGTGGTATACCTCCTGCCTCCTCCGCCGCGTAGGACTGCAACGGAGAGAGAGAGATATCAGGCCGCTGTGAGGGCATTTATGCACATACCGTAAGGTATTGATCGCCAACACTCCCCACCTAGGAAGCACTCGCCACTCGCCAGAAATTCGTCGGGAATCAGCAGACTTTCGAGTATAAAAGCCCAGCGAATGCAATTCTTCGTATGCAGTCTTTCATGTCACTCTCAATTCTGATTGCAGACCTGTCTTACCCAGTCAATGCGTCACTGGCGCGAATGTTTGTAGAACTCGATATATACTGCATCACAATTCCGCTCGCCGACCTGATTGCGCTAAAGGGGCAGCTCGAGCGTGACAACGCAGAGTGGGCCCAGCGCGCGGCGCAAGATCCCTCGGCAGAGAGAATCCTCGGCGTACGTACCCACACAGTATTCACTGTTTCCCTTATTCATCCGCGCCTACCTATTTCAGAGCTCCAACGCCGGTCTGCACTCCTACGACATCAAGACCCTAGCCATCCTCAATTTCTCGCCTCAATTCCTGCCCCAAGGCTGGCCCATGATCATCTTAGGCAACGAAAGCCGCTACCTCGAGCCTGGAGGGAAAAACACCCCAGGCACGCACTACACGTTCAATCCCTCAGGCCTGCTCTGCGAGATCCCCTATCCTCCTACATTGCGGAACGACACCGAGAAGCTGTCTCTGTTTGCGCTGATTGTACGCGCGCAGAGCAAGCTGAGCACCCTGATTCCTACAGCTGGCCACAGCTTCTTCGACATATCGATCATAGTGACTGACTTGATCGCCGAACACCGACGTGTCTGCGAAGAGGCGGTCCAGGAGATCTTCTACGCTCCTCCCGGTCTTGCCTAGAGCACACAGGCCGCGTGGGATTGGACATGCAGGAATCATTTTGTTGTGCTCGCATGCGCTTATGTGGATTCGAAGAAAATCAATTGTATGGTATTCGACGTTGAAAATAAACTCGAGCATCCTTCTCCGTGAACGTTAGCTATTGCGAGATTGGGTCGACCAAGGCATCAGGATGCCACCCTACTATGCCATGTCCAATACTCGAGTAAGTCTGCCCAAGTCTCCGCCTGTAACGGCTTGCGCGCGCTCGAGTGTCTTATCCTATCGAGGCTCTACCCCAACTCTACCCGGAACTTATCCAAGACGTCAATCATTGCAACTAGACCCTCGAAATTACCAGAGCGTCGTAGAAGACAGCCTACTCATCTATGGGTGCTTTGGAGTTGTGGGTCCACCGAGCCTCAGACGGCCCGATATTCCGGGCGCTAATTTGCAGCTCTGCAGGCCGGAGTGCATATTGTCCCGCCGTCATGCTGAGGTCCGCTGAAGCTTCCCTCCTGAGCCGCCTACTCGCGCCATCGACAAGATGCTACGCCACGGCTTCGCGCGCTACACCCGCACTGCAAGGGGAGCTACAGAAGCGCGGTCTGACGCCAGCGCAATTCGACAAGCTCCCTCGCAGCGTGCGACGCTCCATGCAGTTCGGTCAACCACCCAAGGTCGACAGGCCAGGCGCGTCATCCTCGAGTGCGGATGGGAAGAAGGCGAAGGAACCGGCTGTATACCGCTCGAAGCACTGGGACCCCACGAAGGACGAGGGCAAGGGAGAGAAGAAGATGCTCGATCCCTACGTGCTTTCGAAGCGGTTACAGAAGATGTGCGGCGAGGGGAAGCTGGAGGAGGCTATTGAGACACTCCAGACGATGCCGCGGGACGCGTCGAGCACGCCGGTGTGGAATATGATCATCTGGGAGTGCATGAAGGCAAAGAAGTACAAGACGGCGTACCAGCTGTATGTCGAGGTGCGTAGCACAACCTTTCAGCTTCGTCATCAAGACTAATGCCATGTAGATGAAGCGCAGAGGCTACAGCCCATCTGTACGCACATTCAAGACCATGTTCACCGGCCTCTCACGCATCGAGCACTGGCCCACACATTCCAAGCAACTCGACAACGCCCGCTCACTATACGACGCCTTCATGAAGTTCATCCGCTCCGTACAAAAGCACGACCCAACGAGCGAACAACTCAGCGTCGACCCACTAGCCATGTACATCCGCATCCTCGCCGAGTCGGGCAACCATCGCGAGATGTGGGACGTGTACAATGGGCTCGACGCGGAAGGCCCGCTGGCAGCAAACGTGCTCATATGCACGGCCATGTTCGACGCGCTAGCAGCCGCTGGGCCCAGTGAAGGTGGCGAGGCGAAGTACCTTTGGCAGCAGGCGCTAAAGGCTGGCATCCCCATCGACTCCCACCTCGTCAGCGCCGCGATCGCCGCGCTTGCGAAGGGCCGTACACCAGACAAGGCGTTGGCGCTCAAGCTCCTCGCGGAGTACTACGGCCTGACCGCACCGTATGAGCAACCGGCGGAGAAGGTCCAACTTGCGCTCCCACCCTCCGCCCTTTTCTCAGCCCTCTCTCTGGCCAATTCGATGCAGAAGCCGCAAATGACGATACACTTCTTCGACGAGGCGCGCAAACGTCCTCGCGCGCTTGGAGGAGAGGACATCATCGACCGCGGACACGTCGAGGAGGCGCTCAAGGCGCACTCCGCCTTGGCGTCGCCTGGCGCACCTCCCGCTGCTCTTCGCCTCCTCGAGTGGACACTCAGGAAGGAAGCCGCGGGAGGCGCGGACGGCTTGAAACTTCGCCCGGCGCAACGCACCTACAACCTCGCTCTCATCGCTTGCTGGAACGCCGCTGACTGGCCCGCCGCGCTGCAGACCTTCCAGCTAATGACCGGGTACATGGCCGACGACCTCGCGGACGGGCGGTCAGGACAGATGCCGCGCGAACAACGACCGCGGGGACGCAACCTCGAGCCTACAGCAGAGGTACTGTCGACCATGGTGCGCACGGCGCAGGTGACGGGTGACCCAGCGACTATGCGGCACGCGGTGCGCCTGGTCGAGGCGTGTGGCGGGGAGGGATACCTTTCGACACACCGGCGGTCGGCGGAGGAGACCAAGCGCCTGCAGAAGGGGCGCGTTTTCTTCGTTGGAAAGCTCGCGGGCGCGCTCGTCGAGGTGCTTGATACCTTGTTCGCCAAGGCGCCTCCACGACCGCATGAGAAGGAGAGGTGGACGAAGCTCAGGAGACAGGCAAAGACAGTCGCGCAGAAACTGCAGTACGACGAGAAGTTTTTGCCGACTTCATAGGATGGCGGATGCTCGTGACCCTCGACATGATCTACGCCTGTATCCTGGTTGTTTGATTAGGTACGGTATCTACTCTAGGATCTATGGAAGTAATATACACCACTCATTGCTATGCAGTACTTGTGAGCCCGAAGCAAGTCGAAGACACGTCTTTCCCTGTTTCGAGGCTTTTTCCAGCGACAAGGTGTCAGCGGCTTACTCTCAGATTGCTGCAACGGTTTCCCTCCTCAGTCTAGCCTGGCGGTACCGCGAAGCACGCCCACATGACCCTCATCCCCTCGCATAATGCTCGGGTAACTCAGCTTGAGGCCATCGTAGACATACCAGGCTTCTTCTCGGGACTGGACTCACCACCTTCCGACTCTTCTCCGACATACATATACGCGATGGTCGACGACGATGGCAACGTGCTGAGGTCTGCAGATCACTCGCTTGAGTTCCCAGAATGCTTTTCGCTTTCCTCACAGCGTCAGCGCTCTCCCTTGTCTCCTTGGCGATGCCGTTCTGGGAGCCAAGATATGGTTCAAGTCAGTCAGTGATGTACTCGCTTGCGGACTCGCTGAGCTATGCACGCGCGAGGTTTCCTCGATCTCAGGGGGAGAAGGGATGGTCAAATTATCTGGGAACAGCTCAATCCGGTGAGTATGAATATACTTTTCAACCTTCTCATAGCTGATCGCTGACTATGTACACAGGCGCGCCAGGAAACCTCACCCTCGTCCCCGAGCCACCGCTCTTCTACATCTACCGGCACCAACTCTACCAATACACAAACGACACCAGCATCCTGCCCATCCAAGCCGCCAACGTCACCGGCATGCCGAACGAGCCCCTGCAGCTCGTCGCAGCGGACTCGGACGCGCGCGCCCTGACGGGGGGAACCTGGAGATGGGCGGGCACGCGACTGATATACGACCACTATGGGCGGACGAATCGCGGCACGTATTACGCGTGCGCGACGGAGGGTGAGGGGAGTGGGGTGTTTATGAATATGCAGCCGTGAGTTGGGTTTGATGAGGCGGTGGAATGAGGACTGACGTGTTGGGACTTGCAGAGGCAATCCACCGAAGGGATGCGCGGTCTTCCAGGTTATTCACGAGGTGCAGAAGACGGAGGAGGATAACTTGTAGCCATAAAGCTGCTGTACATCCTAGAAATGCAACATACTGTATGGACTGGGTCAGGTTTAGCAAAGTCGCGGAAAACAAAGCCTTCCCGAAATAGCGACGCGTCTGATGGCCACGTTACACGTACCCGTACCGTACTCCCTTGACCGACACCACCATGTTCTGGCAGTCGCTGCCGGCCGTCTTCCTGGCCCTCGCGCTGCCTTGTCTCTCCGCCCCCTCCTTTGAGAACACCGCCGTCGTGCGCATCGTCGACCTCGGCGGCTCCGTCACGCAAGTGACCACGACCTACGCCGCGAAGGCCCTCGAGGCGGCCGACACATACACCATCGCGCTCACGTCTGAGGACCGCGGGCACACGTCCTGGATCGAGGCGAAGCTGAAGGGTGAGAGCGCTGCCCTGGAGCTGAGGGAGCATGCCGCGGACCCGGAGAGGTATGTGTGCTGCGAATGAGGGAGCGGTGCTGCGGAGGCTGAACGGGGTCTGACAGCGATGTGCACTTGGTCGATGTCGTTCTGCCGCAGCGGCTGGAGGCGGGCGCGGCGCTGACGCTGGTGCTGGACACGGTGCAGACGCATGCGACGTGGCCGTGGCCCGACCATGCGAAGCAGTTGGACGATCAGGCGCTCAAGTACAAGACCGGCCTCTTCGTGGTCAGCCCGTACGAGACGCACGTCCAGCGGACGAAGCTGAGGTACGTTTGCTTGTGGGGATTGCTACGTGACTTCGCTAGACTGACCCGTGTGCAGACTCGCCTCGCCGGACGTCTTCTCGTACACGACCCCGGAAAACTTGGACGCGTTCACGAAGGACGTCCCGGTCACCAAGTCCGGCGCGACGATCACGTACGGGCCGTACGAGAATATTCCCCCTTCCGCTACGAAAGACTTCGCGGAGAGCACGCAGCAGAGCGTGGTCGTGCACTACAAGTACGATTACCCCGTCTACGAAGTGACAGAGTACACCCGCGCCGCCGAGATCAGCCACTGGGGCGCGAACCTCAACATTCAGGATGAGGTCACGCTCTACAACGCCGGCCCCAAGTACGCTCCTTGCCCCCTCCCGCGCATGCATGTACTAACTGGACACCCCACAGATTGAAGGGTCAGTTCTCCCGCCTCGACTACCAGGGCCAGGCCTACTTCAAGCGCTCGAACCCGCTCATCATCCCCGGCCTTGCCCTTCACCTCCCCGCCGGCGTCCGCGATGTCTACTACTATGACCAGATCGGCAACGTCTCTACGTCCGCTCTGCGCACGCCGCCCAAGTCCGCCTCCTCCAAGCGCGCCGCCAATCAGTTCTCCCTCCTCGAGATGCGCCCGCGCTACCCGATCCTCGGTGGCTGGAAGTACTCGTTTACGCTCGGGTGGGACGCGCCACTCGGTGACTCGGCGAGCTACGATGCGAAGACGGGGACGTATATTGCGGAGGTGCCGATTATGCTGGGCTTGCCTGCGGCGGTTGTGGACGAGTTGACGGTGAAGATTGTGCTGCCGGAGGGTGCGACGGATGTCGACTACGTCTTGCCGTTCCCTGCGATCTCGCAGTCCAGCGACACACACATCACCTACCTCGACACTACGGGGCGTCCTGAGTTGATCTTCAAGTACAAGGACCTCACGGAGAAGCACGCGCAGGCGATCTATGTATGTGCTATCACTATATCCCGCCTTGTAACACGGCTAATGGTTCCTTGCAGGTCTCGTACAAGGTCTCGACTGCAGCTCACCTGAAAAAGCCCATCACGGTGGCGACCGCGTTGTTGGGATTGTTCACCTTCGCTGTCTATGCTCGCCGGATAGATCTGTCTATACACAAACAGCGAAAACAGTAGTTTGTATAGAGCATACCCATCGTCTCAATGCAAATGAGAGTGTAAAACCCTGTCGACGGTCTCCTACATCAGCTATTGGACTTAAGCATTTCTCCAAGTTTTCTGAGCAACTGCTCACTTCTGCACGCGTTGTCATCGGACTCACTGTCTTGTCGATCCCACCCTGTGCCACTTCTTTCGCTTGTCGTTTGCATGCCCTTGTCTTTGGTGACATTCCCCAGACAAAACTTGAGCCATCCTCCGAATTGCTTCACTGGAACTTCTGTATGAGTCACACTGAACTTCCACTGTTGGTGAACGTTTCAACGTGAAGCATGTTTTCTCTATTCTGCAGCTACTAAGCTATGTAATGCGTGTAGACGGAAAAGCAGACAATCCGTTTGCGCCCACCGTCCACTTCGTCAAAGGACGAGGGATACAGTGGAGCTCAAAGGGAGAGGTGCAGAAGGATTCCCCCGACGACACAAGCCGGTACTGCAGTGGCAAGGTCATCGCGTCCCCAGGTTGCAAGCAGAGCCCAGGGAACAGGGGCGACAAAAATTGGATAACCATAACACGAAGCAGTGCTTCGGTAAAAGTGGTTAAACTTTTAAGAACAGATACTACACTTGATCTAAGCCAAAAGGCCAGAGTGGTGAGGAATCAGGGTGTCATAAACCACCTCTTATAGGGCGGGAAGTACGCACGGACCAGGGGGTGGTGTTTGTGATCGACGGTGATGGAAGTTCGAAATTCAACCGACGCGTGGGTGGCGCGTGAGGGGAAGCGGCCCCGTGACCGTGATCGACGCGACGGCCGCTTCCTCCGCGGACCTGATCAGACTGACACGTCAGCGCGGGCGGCTATTTAACGGAGAACGACGACGAGGGTTAACTGTTGCTGCTGGGCCGAGCACCCATGAGGATTCTCCCCTTCCTGCTGTCCGCCGCCGCGGTGGTGTCCAGTGTCTGGGCAGACACTGGCGCCGAGAAGTACAACTATCAGGTGGGTAGCAATGACCGCGGGGGGAATGCATCTAACGCACTGTACAGAGCGATGTCGCGCGTATGCGCAAGATCGTCATCAACAGGTGAGCTCACAGCTCATGCTGCTACGTTCATGTTACTGACTTGCATCCCTCAGCCTCTACTCCCACAAGTACGCTTGTTCCCCCACCGCGGCGATCACCCTCTAATCCCCCTCGCAGTGAGATCTTCTTGCGGGAGCTGATCTCCAATGCGAACGACGCCATCGAGAAGTTGCGGTTGACCGCACTTACCAACAAAGACCTCCAAGTCACCGAACCTCTGAACATCACCATCGTTCCCGACCTGGAGAAGAAGACACTGACCATCACTGATACCGGTATTGGTATGACTGCCGATGAACTCAGGGACAACCTGGTGCGCTCAACTCCCCTTCCCATGTCCCTCCCCGTCGCTCACATTCCTTCTCAGGGCACGCTCGCCAAATCCGGCACCTCCGAATTCTTGGCCAAAGCTGAAAGCACCGACACCACCGGCCGCGGCAACCTCATTGGCGCCTTCGGCCTCGGCTTCTACTCCAGTTTCCTCGTCGCCGACAAGGTCGAGGTCGCCTCCCGCCCGCCGCCCTCCTCGAAGAGCCCGAACCCCAAGCAGCACGTCTTCGCCTCCGCCGCCGATGACTCATCGTTCGAGATCTACCCTGACCCGCGCGAGAACACGTTGGCGCACGGCACGGAGATCACGCTGCACCTGAAGGACGACGCGCTGGAGTATCTGAAGCATGACAAAATTGTGGATCTGGTGCAGAAGCACTCGTCGTATTCGTCGAGCTTCCCGATTTATTTGCATCGGGTGCGCGTGGAGGAGGTGCCGGTTGAGGATGAGGAGGAGCCGGTGCTGAAGGACCAGACGACGCCGGAGGATGAGGATGAGGCTATCTTGGAGGACGAGGAGGAGAAGGAGCCCAAGACCCCCGAAACGAAGATGGTCTCCGTCGAGGAGTGGATTCACCTCAACTCTCAGCAGCCGATTTGGCAGAGGTGCGTCGATTGCAATGCGTATGCGAACGCCAGACTCACCCTCCCTCCCTCAGGGACCCCAAAGAAATCAGCGATGGTATGCTTGACGTTTAAATCGCGTGTCCTGACCTGACTTTTCGGCCAGAGGAGTACAAGGAGTTCTACAAGGCCTTCTTCAAGGACTCAGAAGAGCCCATGGCCTGGGACCACTTCTCCGGTGAGGCAGGCTCCGGCGTCAACTTTAAGGCTATCGTCTACCTGCCCAGCAAGATGTGCGTAACCTCCACCTTTCCCTTCCCTTTTTCCTTTTCTCTCTTCCTTTGACGATTGACTAAACACGCTCTCAGTACCGAAGAATTCTGGCAACAACCCCTCGAAGCCCGCGGCAAGGACACCAAGCTCCTCGTCAAGCGCACCTTCATCACCTCCGACTTCGGCGAGCACGCCCTCCCCAAATGGGCCTCCTGGGTCAAGGTCGTCGTCGACGCCGAGGATCTCCCCCTAAACGTCTCCCGCGAGACGCTCCAGCACTCTGTGTTCCTCCGCCAACTCAAGTCGATCATCCTCAAGCACATTATCGGGCTGTTCGCGAAGCGGGCCAATATCGAGGACCATGATAATGAGGAGTTCAGGCAGTTTTATGACACGTATGGCTCGATTTTGAAGTTGGGGGCGGTGGAGGATGGGAAGAATCGGGAGAAGCTGGCCGCGTTGGTGAGGTTTACGACGAATCAAAGGGAGTTTGTGAGCTTGGACGATGTGAGTGGGCGTGTGTTAGGTGGTTGTGTCGAAATGCGCGCTAACGAGAGATGGCAGTACATCGAGAACAAGCGCCAGGGCCAGAAGCAGATCTTCTACCTCGCGGAGATGGGCAGGCGCACGGAGGACCTGGCGAAGAGCGTCTTTGTGGAGAAGTTGCATGCGCGCGGGTATGAGGTGTTGCTGATGGTGGAGCCGCTGGACGAGATTCTTGTGCAGAACATGCGGACGTACAAGTACGTCGTTTCCTCGCCTTGATGACCAACAGGTGCTGACCTCCGTCTAGCAAGCTCCGCTTCCAGGACGTCGCGAAGAGCGGCCTCAAGTTCGGCGACGAGGAGGACGAAGAGGAAGAGAAGGCGAAGCTGGCGGAACTTAAGGAGCGCTTCAAGCCGCTCACGGACTACCTCCGCCGCGAGGCCAGGGATGCTGTCCGGGATGGTACGTCCTTGCCTTATTGCTCGCGAACCACTGCTAACCCCACCCCAGTCGTCATCACCAACCGCCTCGTCACCAGCCCCTGCGCCGTCGTCGCCGACAGCTTCGGCTACACCGCCAACATCCAGCGCCTCATGAGCGCCCAGGCCTCGCACGCCAAGGACAAAGACCCCATGCTCGAGCTCGCCATGAAGGCCAAAACGCTCGAGATCAACCCGCGCTCGCCGCTCATCGAGGGCCTCCTTCGGCGCGTGGAGGCTTTGGGCGAGGAGCCTGACCCAGTGGAGGAGGAAGAGCTGAAGGAGGTCACCTCCATCCTGATCGACGGCGCGCTCGTCCGCTCGGGCTTCGACGTGCCCGACTCGAACGAGTTCTTTAGCCGGGTGGACCGCGTGCTGAGGCGCTCGCTGGGGGTGTCGGAAACGGCGCCGACGGATGACAGCGTGAAGAGCGCGCCGCCGGTGGATCCGGAGCTGCCCGTCGAGGAGGAGCCCGAGTTCGACATGAGCATGTTCGGAACGCCGAAGGTGATGGGGGAGGAGAACGAGGTGCCGGGGATCCACCTGCCGGACGAGCTGAAGGATAAGGTGCATATCGAGATGGAGGAGGTGGACGAGGAGGGGAACGTGGTGGAGAAGGCGCAGCATGATGAGCTGTAATGGTCGTGGTTCACTGCGAGATGTACTTTTATGCAATATCTATTGGGCTTTTGGATGTGCAAGATGTGTGAAGACAAAAGCAACGGCCTTTAGGTATTTTTGTCTCGACCGATACAAGTGCAGATCAGATGCAAACCGTTCGTGCGCAAATCCCATGATTGATGGCACCTGTAGAGGTGCTTCTGTTGCAACCCAAGCATGCCACAATTCTAAGCGACCATCAGTCAGAGAGCCTGTGTAGGAGGAGAGATCGGACTGACCAGTCAGGCAACGACATACACATAGAACCATTCTGGCTTCACGCCCTCCTGACCTATATACTTCGCCACCTCCTCAATGACATGAGGTGGAGGAAGCATCGCAGTGTCCCTCGAGTCGGTGTCCGCCAATATGACCGCATTGCCATAGTGCCGACCGTCCGTCACGCCAATTCTGATCTCCTTAAATTGGGGAAGGGACGGAAAGTGGTCTCGACACGCCTGGGGGATGTTGCGCTCGAGCATGTTTTTGACCGAGCGTATCTGGGAGGCGCGTTCGGCTGGGCTGGAAGCCCACTTCGGGAGGTAGACGTCCTCGGGATGGAGGCGAACGTAGGCCCTCATGCAGTCTTCCGTGACCATGAAGCCGTACACCATGCGCGACGCCTTCGGGTAGTGGCGCACGGGCGTCAAACGACTCGCCCTTTGCGTGGGCGACTTGAGGGCCGGAGATTTGGTGCCCTTGGCAAATGAGATTCGTTTGCTCGTTTTGGCCTTCTGGAGTGTGCCTGCCGCATGCGACATAGCCGACCGAAGGGTGCGCTTGCCCCACAAGACTTGCTTGATGGAGGTAACTGAGATGGTCGAAAGCAAATCGCGACACGGAGGAAAAACCACATGGCATTTGTGGCACACGGCCTGCCATCTGTTTCCAATTTCCAGTACGTCGCTGGTATACATTTACTAGTACAGGTCCTCCATCTCCTTTTTCGCACATCCACCCTACGACACTTCCGCTCTGAGTTTCTTCCCAATTTCCATGTAGTATTCCAAGCATTCTGGGTTCGCAAGCGTTGCCGGATTGACGCTTGCGACCGAGGCCCCGTTGATGATCTAACAACGAGTCAGCGATGCGGCCAGACGAGGCTCACTTTGAATACCTTCTTCACAGACACTTCAACACGCTTGCCGTTCAAAGTGTACGGTATGGCGTCGGTCTGCACGATACGCGACGGCACATGTCTCGGCGTCCGCCGCGCGCGAATCTCTCGCTTGATAGCATCCTCGAGAGATTTATCCAGCGCCTTTCCTTCGGCAAGCTTGACGAAGAGAACGACACGCTCGTCCGTGCCGTCCGCGATGGACTGTCCGACGGCAAGGCAGTCAAGGATCTGCCCGTGGAAGCAGTGATCCACGACCTCGTAAATCTCCGCCGAGCCGAAGCGTATGCCGCCAGGGTTTCTACAGAGCCGTTAGCGAGTCATGACCACGAAGTTCGCACTGACTCACAGAACGCCGTCAGATCGTCCCAGCATAATGACTCCGCCTCCATTCTCGGCACGAGAACGGGTGACGATGATGTGATCGCCGTGATCTGCAGCAAACCAAGTCAGTATTTGCGTCGCAGAGACTCAAAACATTGTACGGACACCAAACGCCAGGGAACTCAGAGAAATATGATTGCTGGTACCGTGCTTTCGCTTTCTCGACTGCTTCCGCGGAACCAAATCCTTCTAGGGGCCAGAATCCCACGGGCTGGCATGGGAAGGGCTTCAGGCAGACGAGCTCGCCAGGCTCGTCTGGCGGAGAGATCTTCCCATCCGGCGTGAAAGCCTCAATAGCCATGCCGAGCATCCGGCATTGTATCTCCCCTCGGAAGACAGGAAGCGCGGTACACATGCCGGCGAAGAGGGAGCAGATATCCGTGCCACCTACTTCTGTGAGCCAAAACGTCATACGAAGAGGGCACGCCTACCTGTGATAGACCCCAGCAGCACGCGCGGGTGGATGTGCTCGTACACATAGTCGAAAAGCGCAGGGGCGAGGGGTGAGCCCGTTGAATAGATGTGGCGCAGGGTGCTCAGGGAGTGATGTTCGCGAGGCTTGTACGATTTCTGCGACGCGGTAAAGTGCCCGCCGATGAACTAGATATAGAGACAAACGTACCGAGAGCTGATCGATATACTTCGCGCTGGTGCCAAACAACGTTATCCCAAGGTCATCCACCAAGCGCCAGAGGTAAGCAGGGTCGCGCAGCGGGCTGCCATCGTACAGCACGAGCGTGCAACCGGCGGCCAGGCCGCTCACCAGGAAGTTCCACATCATCCATCCCCTGCGCGTGTACATAATCAGAGAGCAGAGATACGGTTGCCGCGGATGGTTACGTACGTCGTTGTATAGTAGAAAAATACGTCCTCGGCGCGTAGATTACCGTGAATCGCGAATTCCTTGTTGGCCTGCAGGAGCATGCCGCCGGCGCGGTGGACGATGGGTCTACCGCGCGTCTCGGTCAGGGTCCTGTCGCAACCATAGCAAGTCAACGTACTTGGGAAGGCCTGGCTTGGCGTAAAGGTGTCAGAAACGAGGATGTAAACAGGGCGGTAGGGGAAAGCATACCCGTAGTACCAGACGAAAATAGAATCCAGAGAGGATAGTCAAACGGCTGTCGGCTCCATTGAATCTCGCCATCCGGGTCGCATCCTAATTTCTTGGCTTGACCTTCAGCGAGGAAATCGTCCCATTTGATCCATTCGGAGTTCCACGCATCGGAGGTATTCACAGCGTTCGGAATGACATGAGCGACGATAACCGTCGGAATTTCGAGCTTCAGGTCCGCATGTCCGTCGAGCAGCGCCTTGAGCTTGGGTAGATGGGGGTGCACCTTGGCGTTGTACACGACCGCGTCGACAGCGAAGACGAATTTGGGCTGCACTTGCTCAAATCTGGCAAACGTCAGACGGTGCCTTGCGCCACGTCAGCCACGGCACCTTTCGAGGACGCCAACGGGGCCAAAATCCGCGGAGGCGCTGAGCCAGATGCCACCGAGGGCGGTAGTTGCCAGACACGCCGCCACGTTTTCCTGCCGCCAAGGTCAGCTCAGGCAGGACCCGACAAATCCTACCCACGATACAGTTGGAAGCGTACGACGCAACGCGGTCTCCCGTCTTGAATCCGCGAGAGAGCAGCGCCGAGACTATGTCTGCGACCATACTGTACAATTCCGCATATGTGGCACTCCGTAGCGGCGGTTGCGGGAGGTCGGGCGTGGGCTCAGCTGCAGAGGCGGGGATTCTGTGAGGCTATAGTGCGGCGCTTGCGGGCGGATTACTGCTTACTGGCCTGGACAAGGGCTACCTTATCCGGCGAGCGGTGCACGAGCATGTTCTCCGCCCAGTTGAGCTTGGCGTCCCTAAACCATGTTGGGTTGTCTGGCGGGCGTGCGGACGCGTCGACGACGTGGCTGCCTTTGACACCTCGGACGTGCGTTTCGTCCCAAACGAGGCCCCAGAACTTGTCAATATTCTCAGTCGACCACTTGTACAGCTCGCGATACGAGGAGAGGGACGTGTTGTACCGCTCATTGACCGTGCGCATGAAGCGATGGGTCGGTGATGATTCAGCATCGTCTGGCACAAAGAGAGCCTTTGGTTCGGCCATCGGAAGCGGCGATGAGCTGGTATGGGGCTGAAGAAGGCAGGCCCAGGCTTGACGCGATTGCGGGCGATTCTCAGGCAGCAGATGGGAGCAGATGGGAGCAGATAGAACGCTGCAGAGGAGCGGCCGCCACGCTGGGTGTGTTCGTCGAGGGGGAGCTGGAGCTCGCTATCTGTATTTTCCCGGGTATTCTTGCGCGAAACGATGAACAATGGACGAGAACAATGGGCGGCTGGGGAGACCTCGGAAAAGAGAAAGTCAACCTGTCGAGGGGGTCTTGGCAAATTCGAGGAAGCTCTGGGCCCCCTCGCATATGTCCGCTTTCCGGCCGAGACATGGCTCGGCGCCGGAGCGAAGCCGGGAATAATGATCGGCGCTCGCACGTTTGTCGATCGAAATGAATAGGGGTGTACCGAAGGAGATAAATTGTGGCTCGACAGTCCGAGGCGCATCTTTGCCTTTCAGGACGCCCGCACGCTAGCCGGAAAGCTATAAAAGACACGGACACACTCATTCACATCAAAGCCGCCCCTTGCTCTTTGCCGCTACAGCCCTTTCGGTTCTCCGCAGCCGTCACCCGCTTGGCAGATCTATAAATCATCGGTGCTCCGCGCCTGCTTGCATCACAACATCTCTTGACTCCCGCTCTCATCACCTCCACCGCATACCCTCGCACCCTGCGCCCAACCATGATGGACAAGTTTCTGTCGCCCCAGTCCTTCGAGGCACGATCCTTCATGTGCGTCACCTTGCTTGCCTCTCTGGCGCCCCTTTGCTGACGCGCTGCAGGCGGGATCGGACGACGTTTGATGCTGGCAGTGACTTCGTTGACGAAGCCTCCATCGCCGGCTACGCTGCCTACGCCGCGTTCGATCGTTACTTGAGGGGCAACGACATCTTCATCTTGCCCAACTCTCGCGCGTCTCTCGAACATATGCTGTATGTGGCGCGCTTCCACTCATAGCGCTCGCGCTGACTCATACCCCGCAGACGTCGCTATGCAGCAGACGCCGTTCACAACGCCATTTCGGCAAATCGTGCTCACCTTCAGCCTGGGGGATATAGCAGAGTGTGTTGCCCCCTTCAATTTTTCCAACCTCTTTCTGACTCGACCATAGATCTGCCATCAGGCTGAGGAGTCAATCCGGTCTGTGCTCAACAAGGATGACAACGTTGCTGTCCTCTTGGGCCTGCACAATCAACAGAAGCGAACGGGTGGCCAGGACCATCCAGAGGAGCACCACTCGCGTTCCATCGTATCCAATTGATTGCTCGCCACGCCCTCCGTTTCTCCAGTCGTCGTCGTCGTCCGCTATGTTAATCGCTTGCACACCTTCCTCACGCCGCACTTGTACAACCAATACCGTCGTAACGTCCTAGACATACCATTTGTACCATCGAACCACGCATCCCTTGTTTATTAGACCACTTTGACAGAGATCCCTTCACGAACTTCACGTCCGAGCCCCGCGTTTCCTCACGTGGTCGTATATCCGGGAACCTTTCTATTGACTGCCAAGAGGTTTGAGAAGCACTGGTATCCAGCGGTGGACGTCTTGGCGCGCTGTTGGCGGCGATAGCGAGGTGAGCCTTGTTCTGAGAAGATGCCGGAGTCGCACAGCGACCAGGGTTGCAAGCGAATAGAGTCAGCTGATGCGCCACCCGCCACCGTAGCGCGTCGTTGGATGCGCGTCCAGCCCAATGAAGCTCCGGCTGTATCTTGACCTGGTCGTCGCCAGCGATAGCCCTGAGAGGGTCTCACGAGCATCCCAGTAGAGCTCACCAGGTGCAGCCAAGTTCATCTTCGAGAAAGTTCAAGTCCTCGCCACGCGAGCAGAGCCCCATTTAGTAATTTGCACCACAATGAACGTCACATTCGACGAACGTGTGCAGGACGCTGCAGGCGACCGCCGCGGTCGTTGACCTACCGCCACAGAGAAACCCATCCGGGGCAGCCCCAGACGCTCAGTGCTACCCGGGCCAAGTGCTCTTTCTTGTCTCGTGCGCTCATCTGCGAGCATGATGCGGCCCTTGTCGCTGGCGGTCTTCATTGCCGCGCTCTCGAACGCGCTCGCCGCGCCTGCCCAGCAGCCGCTGAGCGCGCCCTCATCGTCAGGTGCGCCCATGACCGCGCTCCCCAGTGTATGCGGAAGCTCACGCCGATCCATATCTCCCAGCCGTGCAGCGGAGACTGACTGGCCGGTTCCTGCACATCACCGACATCCATCCAGACCCGTATTACAAGCCTGGCACGTCCGTGAAGAAAGACTGCCACCGCAAGAAGCCCAAGAAGAAGAAGAATCGCTCGGGCTACTATGGGACGGCGTACTCGTGCGTGGGCGCACTCACGGCGCGCGACGCGGTCGGCTGACGCGATCGGTATACAGAGACTGCGATTCGCCTCTCAGGCTGGCGAATTACACCCTGGACTACCTGAACAAGGAGTGGACGGATGAAATAGACTTTGTCATATGTGTGTCGTGTGCACCCATAATGCCTCCGGAGTGAACTGACCCGCATATACGCGCTTAGGGACGGGAGACAACGCGCGGTACGTGCCCGGCACGACGCGCAGATGTCCCTTGGCTGACGGCAGCGCAGGCACGACAACGATAGGAAGACTCCACGAACTCTCGACGAAATCTATGCGCTCAACCGCGCTGTCGCGGCGAAGATGGAGAGAGTATTCCTGCGCAAAGGCATTCCCGTCGTCCCCAGCCTAGGTGCGTGATAGTGCAGATGCCAGTCGCCCAGCTGACGACGCCGCTCCCCTAAACATAGGGAATAACGATGTCTGGCGTGAGTAGCAAGGTCTATCATTGTGGTCTGAATTAAGCGCTGACATGATACTGCTACAGCTCATGTATGTGGCTGTCTCCCGAGTCCCGTTATCGTCTGGGTGCTTATGAACCAACGTGAAGAACATCTTGATGCCAGGTAGGCTCAGGTGTCTATCCCCTTGCACGTTCGTCGGCCGGCTCACTAGGTTTACAGGACCGAATGCCATTACGAACGAGTTCGCGTCGTGAGTTTCTCGTTTCCCCGCGTAGGGGGTGCCTCTACTTCATACAAGTATGTCTTGGCTGACTTCATCGTTCGCAGGATATGGAAGTCCTTCATACCCTTTCACTACCTCCAAGTCTTCCAGCGAGGGGCTTATTACGCGACCGAGGTGATACCCAACCAAATTGCTGTCATCGCCCTCAATACCATGTACTTCTACGATTCGAATCACGGTGAGTGCGCCTGTCTCCTTCTCTACGCACCTTTGTTCTTGCTACGCATGAGCGACTACGCGTCTCTCCTACAGAACGCATCTTGTTCATGCTTGCTGACACCCAACTTTAGCTGTCGGCGGCTGCGAGTTCGGCGACCACACTGACCCAGGCAACCTCGAACTCGACTGGCTTGCTGTGCAATTACAGGGCTTCCGGAGTCGGGGAATGCATGTATGTTTCGTCGCCTCGTTTGCTTGCATGCACAGGCTGACTGCTGTTGCCCTAGGTGTACCTTAGCGGTGCGTTGCTCGATCAGTTCTTCGCGACGAGCGAATCGCTCATACTTTTGTTGTGTAGGTCACGTCCCACCTTCACCGGGAAACTTCTTCCCGGAATGCGTAAGTGGGTCTGTTCGTCGGGGGCTTGCTTCGCTGATCAAAGAATGCCTTCAACATCGTCTCCTCTCGCTGGTTTTACCCTACTCTCGGATGGCGCTCAGCACGTTCGCTATACGGAGCTCAGCCTACGATACCAGGACACGATCCTGGGCCATCTCTATGGGGTGAGTATTTGCTCTGGCTTATCTTCGCTCTTTCTGTTCTTGCTCTCTCCTTTTCTTGCTCTGTTTCCCCCGTCGTCTTACATTATCCATTGTTTGTTATTGTGGGCGATGCTCGTCACCGCTGCCTTCGGCGCTATGTCGCCGCCGTTGTCGTCGGTGCGTCTTCATCGCCGTCGTCGACGCGTTACAGACAGTGTACATCGTCTCCGGTGAAGCGACGTCTGCGACGATGGTGGCGCCGACGATTTGGCGTCGGTGTCCGCGGTTCTCACTGGTAGGGCGTGATGGATGATTGCTTGCTTGACGAGCAAGGAGCCTGCGGACTCGATGGTACTCTCACCATCAATGCCGCCTCCCAGATTTCCCCACTCTTTCACAAGCGCAGTCTTCTAGGCTTGTCCGCAGGCTACTACTTGCCGTTCATCTTTGATTAGCGACCCTTTCTATCTTTCCGCTCACCTCTCATCACGTCCTCATCACATTCTTTCTCTCCTTGTCCCTGTTTCAATCATGGTCTTTCCGCGACTTTGTTGACCTTTCGTGCTGTCTGCGCCTTTGCTTATATCTCATCTTTGTACATACTCTCGCGCTTTGTTCTTTCTCTGCTTTGCGCGATATACTGACGATTTCTCCTTCGCAGCACATGAACGCAGATCACGTACGTGCTTCTCGCGATGTGACCGGGGCATCCTGATAACCAACGGATGTTATTGAACGCCTATCACCACCCTCCGTACGTCCTCGGATGCTTTGTACGTCCATGGATGCCGTGCGCGCCCTCCGCAACCGCCTCGTGCATCGACCGCGGTGAACACGACGGATGTCGCCATGCGATGGTCCCCTCGGATGTCACCATGCTGCTCGTGCTGGGTACTGTCACATGCGGCTATCGACCGTCGGGACACTCTGGTCTACGCGCGTACCCACGGTCCGACTTCGCGTCAATCCTCTCGGATGGCCGATGGCTTTGCGGTTCACCCGATGCTTTCCTTCTTCCTTCCTCGACGCTGCCCTCGGACGCTTTTGACGTGTGGACCTGACGCCATTGCTGCTTCTCCTTCGACGAAGGGCAGTTTTTCTTCATCGAGGAGGGCGATTTGGACCCCATCTTGGAGGACGGGGTGGGGGAGATGAACGCCGAGGGAGAGGTGACGAAAGGTGAGTGTCCAGGCCTCGACGCTTGTATTGAAGCAGTGGCTGATAGGGTATAGATTCGATGAGCTTGTTTGACATGACGCAAGGACAACACGCACCGACGGAAGACCTGCCCTCGCCGTCGGACGGCCTTTCAGTGCAATCTGCGGGTCCGCACGCCCCAGAAGACCAACCGGGTCCCCTATGGAACAGCGATCTTTGGGAGACCCTGGTGAACGACTTCGGCGAGATGACGAAGGACAAGCTGGACCTCGACGAGTACGCGGTGGTCAATGTGGGGCCGTCCGTGGTACCGAACCCATACGTGCCTACCTTCAGAGTGTACGCGTATAATGTCACTGGGGCAGAGGGTTATGGCGTTGCGCCCGTTCAGGCAGTTGGCCAGGACGATGAGCTGCAAGAAGGACCTCCGGAAGAGGAACTTTGGGCCGAGGAGCAGGACGCGGAACTCGAGGAACTTTTCGACGAAGAGAACGCGTCGGACGGTGTCTCTTCCGACATCGCACCATATGACGACGATACGGACGACACGGCTGAGGAAGACGCGGTCTTCCGTACGAGCAAGAGGAAGCATGGGCATCGTCGCGGGGCCCACGGCAAGCGCAAGCAGTTGTGCAAGGAGGAAAAATACCAGAAATTGTGGACGTGCCACCTTCAGCAACCGTGGCATTCGGACCCGTCTGCACCGAGTCGGCGGAATACGCTGTGGACGCCGCTGGGCTACGCGCAGGTGAGTTAGCGACTTTCTGCGCAGATAGCTTCCCGCGTGCCCTCCCCTACCTTCTTTTCGTCCCTTCTCACCCCATCCCTCCTGATCATTGCTAGCGCGCATGCTGACCGATCTTCCGCAGTACTACATTCCGAAGCTGGGCAAGGCGAGCAAGCGCCGGAAGCCCAAGTTCGCGCTCGAGTACGTAACGTACGCGCGCGAACAGCTTCAAGGGGAGGCGGACGGCATGCTCCCCGTCCCGCGACGGCATCTTCCCAAAGAACTGCGCGAGGGGAATGGGACTGCGCATGCAGGGAAGGCTGGGCGGGGTGGGCTCGTGCCGTATGGGATGCGGGACTTGACTGTGGGGTCGTGGGTGAAGCTGGCGCGCAAGCTGGGGGACGAGGGGCATGCTAAGCTGCGCAAGCGGTTCAAAAAGTTCATGTATCAGGGCCGGGGACAGCAAGGATGATGTGTAGCTGGTTTAGCGGCTGGCCACTGCTACACGTGTAGTCGTGTGATGGCGGGATAGAGTTGGTTGATGCGGCTGAATGCGGCTGGGGCGCACGAGGGAAATTTGAAACCTGGGCGGAGGGAGTCGCCTTGACGATAAAAGGTGATCTGGCAACAGTCGTCCAAGTTCTCCTTGATTCCGACCCGCTCGACAACGCGAGTCCGCCGTCGTTCCGTCCAATTCGCCGCTCGGTCTTTTTTACTTTCTCCCTTTACCGTCATCGTCGCCGCCCACCAGCTGGCCATCCACAATCGTTACAATA
Organism: Pleurotus ostreatus/Saccharomyces cerevisiae fusant; assembly: GCA_024196135.1. Lineage (NCBI taxonomy): Eukaryota > Fungi > Pleurotus ostreatus/Saccharomyces cerevisiae fusant. The sequence continues at coordinate 15,928 of JAMQCK010000075.1, read as the reverse complement.
TCCTATAGCCGGGCCCTGATCCCATTCTGCTTTCTTCCCAGGGTGCCTTTTTGAACCCCGTCCCTCATTTTTGTTCTTCACCGCCGGCTGGCCCGTCAATTGACCGTATACGCGCACTCCTCTGCTCCTCCCCCACCCGCTCACCTCCTGAGATCGCACCGATCCGCCCGAACGAACAAATATGGCAGCGGTAAACATGTCTGTCATGCCCGCCAACATGCCGCTTGACTTTATGCCCGTCCACTCCCGCTCCAACTCCTTCTCCTCCGCGTCCTCCCACTCGGCGTCGCGTCCCCAGTCTTCACAGGGCGCCTACGGCCACATGTCCGGCATGCCAGCAGCAGAAGATATGTACAGGGCGGGCTATCATATGCCCATCGACCACGTACGTTCCCTAACCCTCGCACCGCTAGCTGCTCGCTCACCCTCTCCCCCCTCCGCTAGAACTCCGGCCACGGTCCGCTCCAGCCGCATCGCCGACCAAGCCACCTGCGCGCTCGCGCCGCCGCATCCCCCTACCCGCGCGATACCGACTCGGTGCACTCATCTTCATCGGAGACCGACGATATAGGCATGTATCTCGGCCAGCAGCCGCCTGATTACCACCCCATGTATGCCACCGGCCCCCACATGCACCTGGGCCAGTCGCAGGAGATGCACACGACGAGCGCCATGGGCCGGATGTCCATCGCCGCGCACGCGGTCAGCAACGACCAGGCGCTCGAGAAGCTCGCCGCAAATGTGCGCGCGGCGACGACGACGAGCGCGTCGGACCGCGCAAAGCAGATCTTCGTGCAGGCATGGTGCGTGCTGTGCCCCCTGTAGCGCCGCGGCCCCTGACCTGACCTTATCATCGTACGTAGGCTGACGGCGAACTACGCGCCGTACCCGGATGGCAACGTGCCGCGGCAGGGCCTGTACTTTTCGTACCGGCGGGTGTGCGACCAGTATGGAATCCCTCACATTAACACCGCGACGCTGGGCAAGGCGATCCGCCTTTGCTTCCCGACTATCAAGACGCGCCGTCTGGGCGTTCGTGGGAACAGCAAGTACCACTGTGCGTGTCACGTGCGGTTCATTCGAGGCGAGGCGAACTGACGTACTCGGCAGACTGCGGCATCCGCCCCGCGACCTCGACGGAGGCAGAGTTCCTCCAGGACTACATTCACAAGTCAAACAACACCGCCGGGCAGCAGTCGGTGAACGCCGCGAGACTCGCGGTGCAGGAGCAGGAAGGTGGTTCCGGACGTGCAGATGGCTCGGACGAGGAAGAGGAGGACGAGTCGGACGGCGCCAACTCTGGCATGGGCTCGAAGCGTAACTCGCTGCACCTACCCACAGACAAGGCTGCCGCGTTCCCCCGTGATCTGGCTGACAAGACTCCGACGGCGAACACCGCGCTCTCGCAGGCGCAGGCCCAGCGCCCGAACTTCTCCGCCACGCAGGCGTCTATACGACGGCACCCGGGCGCAGACGCTCAGTCGCTCGCGTTCGCGTCGACCTCAGCCGCGGCGGTACCGCCGCCATCCGGGCCGCTGCCCTACCCGGTCCCCCAGCCGACCCTCTCAGTGCGCCAGTTCCCCAACTTCCCGCAGATTGAGGAGGCCGTGGGCGCGAACTCGACGTCCCCGCACGGTATCGCCGCGCGCGAGGTGTGGGGCTGGTTCTTGGATCACCTGGATGCAATCCTCGACAGTGTGCGCCACTTCCGCTTCGACCAGTTCGAGATGACCCTCCGCAACTTCTGGATGAACTTGACGGGGAACCATCGCGAAGTTGTGCATGCGCCAGCCATCGCGGGTTTGATGGCTAAGGCGGATGCTATTGTATATGATGTGCGTGTCGGGTTGCTTGTCGGAGCGAACGTGTCTGACCTTCATTTGCAGGAGATATTGGAGATACTACGATCGCAGATGCTGACGCCGATACCGTCGCAGGCGCTTGCGAGCCTGCGTCAGCTAGCGATCAAAATGGAGAAGATACTTGTGTCGGCACTGGACAGCTACGGCAACACTTTCGTCGAGCCCAAGGTCGAGCTCGGAGCAAGGTTTGGACACCTGATACGTGAGTGGCCCTTCGAGTTCTAGTCGAGGCTATAGCTCACAAACACCCCATAGTCCGCTTCCTGGACATCTACCAGGTCATACAAGCTCTCAACACCGTGCTCACGAACCCGAAGCAGCTGGGCGAGATGCGCCGGTCCTGGCAAAAAGTCGACTTCGACTCCGTGCGGAACCAGTCCGCGCTGGTGTGCAACTGCAGGCACGAGGATCTGGTGCAGCTGCTCGAGGTGGACTTCGTCGCGCTTATGGACACGCTCGCGAAGACGCCAGAGCCCGTGAAGGAGGTCATGTCGTGGGCGGACAAGTGCTGTGAGCGCCTGATGGGCGGCCGCGGCGCCGGTGACGACCGCGGGTCGATGAGCTCGAGGAGTGTGCTGATTCGTTGGGGATATGTGACGAGTCAGGTCATGCGCGATCTGGTGGGTTGTTTTGTACTGCTGAGGGAGTTTGACGCTAACGAAGTACCAGACGATCCGTAGCGACCCTGCCTTCGGTGCCTTCCAGATCTTGAAGCTCTTCCTCGAGTAAGCTTCTTCTCTTCGTCGTTCTGATCTCTGCTAATGCCCTTTCCAGCGACTGGATCTCCGTGAATGTCCTCCGCACGGTAGCGCTGTCGACGAACTCCGTCGCCGCGTCCGTCGAGCCTGTCATGCAGCAGCAGTTCTTCTCGATGTCGCCCATGGCTGGTCAGGAGTCCTTCGGCGCCCCAGGCATGATGGCGCACACGCCGACCACCTCGAGCATGCTCGCCGCGCTTCAGAGCGAAACCTTCACGGGTGGCCCGCTCGATGCGCAAGCAGGCCTCGGCGCCGACGCCTATGCCGCGTTCTCGTACATGGATACCCCCGCAACCACGGACGCTGGCATGACCCCGAACGTCGAGCACCTTGGTGGTGGCGAGCCCATGTCCGCCGCCGCTGGCGCTGAGCACGCCGCCATGCAGGCCGAGCAGCTTTCTGCGGCGGAGCATATGTCTGACCATGGCCTGTCGTTCGCCGAGTTCGGCGCGACCGGCGGCGCCTTTGACGTCTCGAACTTTGGCGCGCAGGATCTCATGGCGCACCCCGCTGCAGCCGCGACGACGCCCGGGTCCGTAGGCAGCGCTGAGGAAGCTGGGTCCGCGCACTCGTCCGCGTCACCCGCCGTCGCCGGCTCGCCCTCGTCGAACGCCGCTCCCGCATCATGACCACGCTCAAGTCCACCCGCCCTCTTCTCCTCCCCTTCGCGTAGTTAATTATTGTTCTCCTATTCTTGCTTTTCCCTATCATATCGTTGTCGCTCGCTCACTTTCGCTGGTAGTATACATTGGTCTTTTTATTATTTGCAGCGCGTCGCTACGCCACGCCCAAGTCGTTCATACTGGTCTTCATCTTTCTCTCTACATATCTCTCCCCGTCTCTCGCCTCACTCTCGTCTCTGTGTTATGCGCTATATATTCTCCCCCGCGTCGTATATACTACGTGTACAGCAATCTAGCCGTGAAGAACATGTACAGGTGGCGCGTGTCGGAGTAGTAGTAGGATGGGCTCTATGATACCTGGCGCTTGGTCGCTTGGCGCGCGCCACCAACGCTCCTTACCGTATATCCTTTTTACTCCGGACCTAATGCAACAGAAGCTTCACTTGTACATAGGGGAATGCGTAAATATCATTGCCGAAGTTACTTGAATGCCCACATCGGAAGGCCCTTAACGTTGTGACTTTGTGAAGAGGAGTAATAAGGGAAAGGACTGGGTATAGTATGACATTCTGATATCGTGTTGAGGATACTACGTCGCTACCACAGAGGCAGACCAGTCCTGCAAGTGCGATAGTGGCCCTGTGCGAATGTTGACGATCGCTACGTGCCATCCGCCAACTGTCGAGTTGACCAAAGCTTGAACGCAGACCATCGGCTCCGTGTGATGTGGCTCTCCCTCAGAGACGACGACCTTATGGCCCATAGGCACGCTCGTAAAATCGACTTGGACTGTATAAAGAGGTGGACGCGTCCAACTTTCGGGCACGAAAAATCGAAGGGTCTCAGATATGAGCCGAGGAGCGCGCTTGCAGACATATTTATCAGCGCAGATGGAGACGAACAAGGCATCGGAGGAAGGGAGTTCGCCTAGTGTATAATCCTTAGAACGACTGCTTGAGGAAAATGCAGCGTCGACTCACCCTGCAATATCGTCTCCTGAGGGCCCGACAGCCTATTGGGAGTGTGCTTTTTCTTGTGCTCCGGCCAGTGCGCTCGTTGGCATTCGGCGGAGCAGTAATTCTGTAAACATGAGCAATGGTATAGACGACGCGCAGGGCGCACAGTGCCTCCCCGAGCAGAACACTGCACAGAGGTAAGTCTACGTGCATCGCAGCGCAGGTCGGACCACGTTACCTTCTCATAGCCGCAGGGCTGGTGCCAATACTCCTGCTGCCACTTCGGCCTGTCGACGAAGCATTCCTTCATGGCAGATGCCAGGTGCCTTGGTATGCCTGCGGCGCTGCAGGATATCCCAGGGCCACCCAGTCTGAGCGCGCGAGCGACGGGTACGCTGATTGAACGTTCGGCGATGAAGTTGAGCCCGTCCGTCAGCTGATGGTGTCCTTCCTTGCGGTGTAGGGATAACATGATCGGCAGGATGCCAGCGCGAAGCGCCCAGCAGAGCGCGCGGCTGCCGACGTCCTTCTCTGTGTTCCAGATCTGGTACAGGACTCCGCACGCCTCGCAGGCACCCTGGTGACCGAACTTCAGTTCACCGAATACACGGGCGAACTGGACGAGAGACAGAACGACATCGTTCGCGTGATTCGGTATAGCAAGGTAGTCGCCGGCGCAGTAGTTCAGGAAGTACAGGTAAGAATATGCGAAGCAGCTTAGGTTATGGGGCAGAATGAAGAGCTCTTCGATGCGTCGAACAGCAAGACGGAAGAATGCACGGGGGCGCTTGGCAACGACAAGAGCAGCCTCTGCGATGGTGTCCCTCCATTTGGTGATGTTGGTCGGAACACCAGAGGGTTGTAGCTTTGTCATGTCCAACATGGGGGCAAGGCTTTTCGCTACGAACTCATGGTATAGAGCCAGGTCCTTGGGCGACAGACCCGAACCGACTGTCGGCGCACCGAACCATAGCTTGAAGGCCAATGCATGCATCCGCATAGACAGTGTAGCGCTGAGTGCAAGGCTATCCTCGAGTCTGTGAAGGACAGCGAGCAGCTTCGAGACAAGGAGGTGCATGTTATCCGCGCTACAGCACACATATGCGTTTGGCGGTGCGAGGAAGTCTAGCCAGTCAATGATGAAGGCACATCTAGGCAGAATGCAATCGACCGCGCACTGTCGCAGCGCGGCTGCGTTGTCTCCTTCGAGGATGTACGGGTCACCCAGCTTGTCGAGTACCTGAATGGGGATCCAGAACAGAGCGACCTTCGAGGCATTGCGTGATTCGAGCGTCTCCGCTAGGTTATCGATTGAGAAGGGGTTCACGTCCAGGCTTTCCAAGGGCATACAGCGCAAGGCCCGCTTGAGTCGACCCTGGGTCTCGCTCGCAGATCTTGGGCTAGGAAACCTGTGTGGTACACCTAGATTGAGAAACAGTGTCGTGATTTCATCGTAAGCCCGAGAGAAGCTGGTCCGGGGAGGCATGATCAAGGTCAAGATGAAGGTGAATGTCAGTGAAAGGCGCGTCACGATTCGCCGAGCGCCCAGTGTCACGTACTTTCCCAGGATCAAAACATCTATAACCATGGACACACACATGGATGTTGGTTGTAGCGCGTCGTCTTCATTGAAATGATCTATAGACCTCTGCCCCATCGAGCATGAACGACGGACCACTGGCAGCTGGAAAGATACAGTATAGCGGACAGGCCTCTCGACAACAGCAGCATCGTATCCCCTTCCCCTACTAGATTCAATGAACAAGTTTACCTTTTTTTGCACGCAGCTCGAGCTCTCTTCGCATGATGTCTCATAAGAGCCCTTGTGGAATTGCGTATAATACAAGCTAGTGAGTAATCAAGCATCTTCAGTATGGCTGAAGATCCCCGCAGCCTTCACATAGAATGGTGATTTTCGTGTCCGCGTCCAGCGCCCGACTCGTGATACCGGTTCCACCTAATAGTAGGTGTACTCCTCCATGATGCAGTAATAATCATTACTAGAGCACGGGGACGGCCAACCGCCCCTGCTACCGACAGCCCCTCCACCGCCGCTCCCGGTGGAAGGCGCGACAGCATCGCCGGTACTGCGTTGGCGGACGGCTCTCCAGCCCATGTAGGCCGCTGCAAACGATGGTCAGCGCTCGAAGAGTAGGAAGCTGACGCGAGACGCACCCAGCCAGAAGAGCCCAAACCCGCCGATGAGCATCATCTCCTCTTGCGTCTGCGTGAGGAGGTGCCCTTCTCGTCTGTGATGCAGAGTGACCCTGAAGGATGGATAGCTAGTGAGTGGTGAATCAGGGTGCGCGGGTATATCCACTCACAGCACCATCATTGCCAGGATGGAGAGCACCGCGAGCGTCGCTTGGGTGTAGTGGAATGCGGCCGGTGCGGATAGGACACGCGCCACCGTGTGGGCGATCGCCAGTGCGATCACGACTGCATGGTGCGGCGGACACGAAAGCCGATCACCGGCGCATGAGATGGGTGGGTGAGGATGGAGTACGAGTGAAAGGCGAGACCAAGTGAGGGGTGGAGGACAGGTGGGTGGGGAAAGGGATACAGACAACGATGATGAGCATAACGCAGACCCCGGACACACTCAGCTACGCACCGCCCGCAGTCGAGCGCACAGGATGGTCACGGAAAAGCGGCATGGCGGATATGAACGAGGTAGATGGATGGAAAGCTCGAGGTAGATGTCGGCGGGCTTGCTTGGAATGCTGGAGGTAGCTTGAGCGGAATCGATCCCAGCAGTCGTAACGTTAGAAATACACTAGGGGAGAGATAGCACAGCTAGACTGTGCAGAGACAGCGCAGCTAGACTGTACAAAGACAAGCTAGCAGACTGGAGCGAGATACAGATCAGCCGGACGACCACAGACAGCGCGAGAGGCAGGAAGCACCCCGATATCTTATGACGGAGGGCACGAGGCGCGGGCGAGGCGGCCTCGAGGCACGGCGACGAATTCATTGCACGTCTTTCTTGTGATTCATGCCCTTCCTGTGCGAATTCACAGCATGCCCTCCATGACATGTCCTCCCTGTGCTCTCCGTGCGCTGCTGACACCAGTGTCAAGCCCACGCTAGGTTGTATGAATAGATGACGCGAGATAGTCGTGCGCTAGGGACGCTGAAGAGGTGCGTGCGGACGACGTAACAAAACCACCTGTGAGCAGCGATGCCCGCTTCTGAACCCTTCGTACAAAGTATACTGTAGTCGCAGAAGAGAAGAAATCTATATCTTTTCATTCGGTAAGGGAAGCAACCAAGCGATAAGTTCTACATAGATAGATGCCAGATAGCCGACAGCCTGTAAGCTTGTCACTCGGACAGCCAGCAAAGAAGACAGCCTGTAAGTAACTCGACGAATAACCAGTTAGACCCGAGGTCAGTAGATGTACAGTGTCCGCCTTCTTGTCCTTGTCGAAGTCCTCGCCTAAGCGATTCCCTCGGCATGATAGGCGGTAAGTAGGTAGCGCAGAATAGGGTAGGGTAGGATGTCCCAGTCCATCGATCACACATGAGCCAGACGCAGGCGCAGCCTGAGCCCTAAGCTTGTCCATCGGTCGGTAGATACGGCAAACACGGCGAGTAGACGCTCATCGTTACACCGTGCTCGCCGCATACTTTCTCGTCTTGTGCCGCCCTCGCCCTCTACACCGTACTCGCCGGCACCTGCGTAATCGTCGGCGGCGCCCCATTAATCCCCGGCTGGATCACGATGGCCGTCCCCGGGCTCGGCTGCTGCATCTGCGGGTAGCCGGGCATGTATGGGTAGGGGTACTGCGGGTAGCCCGCGGGGGGCATGCCCTGCGCGGCGGGGTTGTGGGTGCCGTAGTTGTAGTAGCCGGGGTACTCGCCGAACCAGCCGAGTTCTGGGGGTGGGTGTCGGTTAGTGAGGGAGGGGGAGAGGTGGAAGGAGGGGTGAGGAGGACAGGGAAGGGCGAGAAAAGAGGAGGTAAAGAGAAGAGGAGGTAAGGAGAAGAGGAGGGGGCGGAGGATGGAGGGATGGGGGAAGAAGGTAAGCGAGCGCACCTCGGATAGGCGCGTCCCAGATGTCCGGGCGACCGAAGCGTTGCGCTTGCGAGATCAGGCTGAGGATGATGAAGAACGCGATCACAAACAGGCAGAAGTTCATCCACGAGAACGCCTGCACGACGCGCATCTCGCGGCAATACGCCGCGGCGCTCACTACAATCCTCGTTAGCACTCCTCCAACCACCTAACCCAAAGAAGAACTAAGACGCACTGCTGCCGTTCTTCGTGGCCGTGACCTGTCCCGCTAGCCCATCGCACTGCGTGTTCCCAATCGAGTCTCTGGAGGTGCGTCAGGCCGGTCCCCCAGAAAACTTCAGCAGCGTGCTTACGTTGCCCATGAGGCGAGGGCTGAGGGGGGAGATTAGACAGCGCGTATGATGGGAGAACCGTGGGGGGACGCACCAAGCCATAGTACGCCGAGGACGAAGAGTACAGGGACCTCGATCCTAGGTTGAGCCCATTGTAATCTAGGGGACCGTATAAGAGGAAGGGGGGATGAGGGACCGCAGCAACACACATGATCAAGAAGGCGAGTATCGTTAACGTCGAGACGACGATTCCGAAGATCGTAAAGTCATCTAGGAGGGATGTTGAGTAGGTTCCGGAGAGAGGGGTCGAGAGGGGGACATACGATGGAGGTTTGGTAGGAATATCGACGCAAAGTATGCTGTGATACCCAGAACAGTTGCTGAGGGAAGCAGGTGAGTGACGGTTTGTGATCGGACATGGGAACACGCACCAGAGAAGCACAGTATTGTCACTATTGTTGTGAATTTCGCAGAGGGTGAGGGGAATGCGTCGACCGGGACGAAGCGGGGAACAGCGTCGGTTGCGTCAGCGGCACAGAGCGGGGAAGAGTCGGTCAGGTCCAGGCCTCAGGAAGGGTATGACGGCGCGCACCGAAGAATGCGAGTCTCCAGTTCGCAAAGCGTACGGTCATCGCGGTCGTAAATCAGTTATTTGAGGTCGTGCAATCGTCGATCAGAGCAGGAAGCAAGCGCCGACTGCGCCGTATCACCGTGTTCGTTTTTATCAAAACAATAGAACTTCCACGTGATCGTAATATTGATGACATCACCATGAGCGACCAGAACAGCCCGTCGTCCTCCGCAGCGCCGGATCTTCCTCACCTTGTCTTGAACACTCATGGCAGCCCTCCTACCCTTCTTACAACACGTATATATACCCAAAAGGTCAGTGGCGATCCGTTAATACATCCCGGTAAGGAAATAATCTTATTCTATGTATGTAGATAATGGTCGTGCAGTCGTGAATACATACGTACAAGGCTTCTTCCTCCGCAGAGCAGAGTTCATCCTGTTTGCTCGTCATTCATTCCATTATATATAGTGACCGGGGGGCCAGCGCCAGCGCCGTGGCCCCGCGCTCAGCGTCTGTCGTACGGATTCGCGATGTAGCCCGCATCGTAATCCTCGAGCGACGACTCGATGTAGGACGGGACGGGGGACGGGTCGCGGTTGCGCGCGCGCCGGCTGTCCGAGCGGTACACGTCCCGCCGCGACGACGAGTTCTGTCGTGACACCGAGTTCTGTCTCCGGGACGAGTTGTCGCGCGACACGGGCGGCGCGCGCGAGCGGGAGGAGTCCTGCCGCGTGGGCTGTGCCCGCGACGACGAGTTCTGGCGCTGCGGGTTGCGCGAGCCGGAGTCTTGTCTGCGCGGCGGGGCGGCGGCGGCGGTGCGCGATGCAGACTTTTGGCGCGCGTGCTGCCGGGCGGCGCGGGATACGCTCACGGGTGTGCGCGAGGTCGTGGCCCGCTCCTCCATGGCCGGGGTCTCGCGGGCGTTGGAGCCGTACCGCCTGTGCGCAGCCGCAATCGGCGTCGGGAGGTGCGCGCCGGTGCCAGTCTGGGCCCTGGAACCCTCGGTGCGCCTCTTCGAGCCCTCCGGACGGTCCTTCGCTTGGAAGAACGGCAGGATGGACGACGAGGAGTTGTTGCGCTCGACGTTGCTCCCACCGCCGTAGTTGTTGAACCACGCGCAGGACGTAACCGGGCCCACCCACATGTGCGTATCGCCAAGCTGCTCGGCTGTCAGTCATCGATGACTCGTAGGGAGGCGGAGGACATACTCTATGCCGACGAATCGCCAAGCCGAAGAGCATGAGGAAGAACCCAAGGACTAGTTAGGCGATTAGGGAAGAGCGCAGGCCACGTAAAGACCGTCAGACGCACCAAGGATGGCGTTCAATAACGAGAACGCCTCCAAGACCCGGTACATGGCGTGGAACTGGTCGGTCTTCACTAGGGAGGGTGTCAGCACCGCCTTCACGGTCAAATTTGGGCGGAGCACGCACAAGATGCAAGGTCCTCGCTCAAGGGGGTCGTGGAGTCCTCCGACGAGAAGCACTCGACGTCCGCATCTTGAGCGGCGGAAGAGGCCATGAGCGCACCGAGACCTAGATGGCGGTGAGTATTATGGGGCAATGATCGGGCCTTGTGGACGCACTGAGCCAGAAGATGCCGGACAGGCCAAGGGATCCGAGCTCAATCCTAGTGGAGATGGGGTTACGGTGGGCCAATATGGCGCTGAAGCCCAGGCTAGTGGAAGATGAGGATGGGTCGAGGGACGACGGAGGAGGGTACGCACAGACAGAAGAAGATGAGGATGCTCGACGCGCAGACGAAGAGCGCAAATGGAACAAAAGTGGCTGGTGGGGATCTGTCAATCACCGCGCAGGCGCTGGGCGCTTGAGCACTCACTGAGAGATGAATGCATGAGAACACTCGCAAAGTACCCCGCCATCCCGGTGCAGATGATCGTCAGTACGATGACAGCGGCTACGGGGCGCCCGTCAGCATCTGTGGCCACCCCACGGACTGGGGACGCACCATAGAGACATGCCCTCGCGGTCTTGAAAGACATCACAGGCAAAGATGGGGAGGGTGTCGCGAGAGGGGAAGAAGTGGCGGGTCGCAAAGGGAGTCAGCGCCCTGATCGCGAGCTTTTAAATGAGCCGGGCACGAGGCAGCTGGGCGGAGTGAAGGTGCAACGAGGGTGGGGCGGCGGGTGGCGGCAATTTTTCGAAGGAGCGAAGGTTGAACACAGGCGCAGAGTCCTTGCCTCAGACGCGGGAAAAGCAGAGTTGATGAGGAGGTGCCCGTGCCGCTGCCGCTGTGTGCTGCCCTCGCCGTCGCTGGCAACCGCGAACACAAGAAGCGCCGCCCGGATACAAACAAATCAGTTGCCGGCTCGATCACCCGATCAAAGCTTGATTCCGATTATCGGACCCTTTATCAGCTCCGTGCGCCGCAGTTTGCCCGCTGGCCATTGTTCGCGGGCGGGCTCGGGTCTGGCGCTTACCGCGCCCTCGCCAGGCGCTTCGCGTTCAACTTCTATCTCAGGGTGCGCTCATGCCCATATGCTCCCCCGCGGGGTATGCCGACAGTTGGCCCCGCGGAACCTGCACGGAACCAGCGGGGGCAATACAACGGACGAGATACAGACCTTTCGGAAATGCTTGCTTCGATCGGGAAAGTGATGAGATCAAAAATCAAAAGCCCGTAAAATCGAGAAAATCGAACAAATCCGTAGCGCGCCGTTGGCCGACCTGAGACTCTCTAGGGCGGTGGAAATTAGCGCGCGAAGTCTGTACGAATGTGTGAGAGAAAGAACGGGCCCGAACGACCCTCGGGGCGTCGACATCTCGGGGGAGCGGTCGGACACGTCATCGGGCGCGCGCTCGACCTTCAGTTACACAAATCATGCTCAGAGCGGCTTCTGGCTACTCGGAGGTGACAATAGACCCTTCTAAGCCTCGCGAGTGGTCACTAGGCCAGGCGATGCGACTCCGACGGTGCGCCATGGGTGAGATGTCCTGGTGCGCAGGGTACATCCAATTAGACCGTCTGCATACGCGGTCCCTGTACTCATTCCTCCTGCGTGTTTACTATATTGAAGCTCTAGTATCTAGGGAGCGTAAAAACGAGGCTGAAAGCTCGGTGATGACGTGCGAAGGAACGGCTACAGACGACCGCCAGGTTCCCCTCGAACGAGCTCGAAATTGGCCATGCAAACAGGCTCGTCCACGGGAATCACCCCGGAGACCTTGAGTGCATCTTCTCAGCGACGCTAGCATTGCGCCGTTTACCTCAAACTGCCTGAACGCGAAGATCCTCCTCAAGTGGGGACGCGCGCCCGGATGACGTGTCCGACCGCTCCTTCGATATCTTGACGCCCCGTAGGTCGTTTGGGCTCGTTCTTTCGCGCACACAATCGTACAGACTTCGCGCGCGAGTTCGCGTCGCCTTAGAGAGCCTCAGGCCAGTCAACAGTGCGCTACGGATTTGTTCGATTTTCCGGGCTTTTTGATTTTTGATCTCATCACTTTCCCGATCGAAGCAAGCATTTCCGAAAGGTCTGTAGACTCCCGGCGAAGACAAGACGCTGATCGCCTACTCAATCGCCCTTGTCCTATATCTCTCGCCACCTACTTCTCGCTGCGCAGAAACGATCGCCTCATCTCCCTCTGTCATCTCATTCTCTTCTCGCGAGCCGCCTCAACCACTCCCCCTCATCGTGCTCGGCAACGACGGGCTCAGACACTTCCCTCCGCACGCCGCCCTCGCCACTCGCCACTCTAGAAACTCTCGCGCTCGCCCTCTAGGAGCAGGGGAAGCGGCGATAACAAGGATAGGCGCCCGCCTGACCTCTCAGCAAGCGAACGTGATACCGAAACGTATGTGGCCACGCCGGGAAAACGAGGCCTGCCAGGGGTCGGTGTGAACGACGTGAGCGAATGTGCACCTGGAATGCAGTGCACCGCCTTCTTATAGCGGCCTTCATTCAGCGATGTCCTTCTTGCCAGCAGCGTGGCGGACCTATTCATGGTGCCGTACTTCTTCATGTTCAGGTCATGTCGTGGGCCTCTTCAGTCATGTCGTGGGTCTCTCGATTCATGTTCAGGGTCTGGGCCTGCGCGTCGCGTGGCGGTCTGCCCTTGTCATCGCGATAATCACGATGGTGCTTCGCACTGACTCGGTCTGTAACCTGGCAGCCAGTCGCTTTTCATCTGCGTTCGTCAGGAAGAGGCGAGGGACCCTATATTCAGCTCCACTGGACCTATCCGCGCCGTCTCCGTGTCATACCAATTGCACTGGACCGGGCTACGACGGCCACGAAGATGCGTACACGAGCTACGCGGATAGGTACATGGGCTGCAAAACTGGGGCGTGTGCGCAGCCTTTCTCTAGCCGCGAAGGGAGGAAGGACGAAGCCGAGTCCTTCGGGGTTCGATCCCCGCATTCTGCCCTCTTTCTCGTGCTCGCCTCCCTCCTCTCCCGAGCTCGCCTACTCTCTCCCGGCATCGCCTACTTGGCGGTGGAGCGACTCATTGCGTTCACCTCCCAGGTACTTATTGTAAGCTTCTCACCCGGTTCTGGCCCTTCTGGGAATCCATTCCCCGGTCCGACTTTGCGCCCAAGCGATGAAGCTACTGACCGATGAGGCCGATATATACTGGCCACTTCGGTTGCTACTTATGCTCACTACTAAGTACGAGAATGACTCGTACTTGCCTGCGTATATCGATGCATCAATGGTCCATCTCTGGGTGCACTGCCTAGTGTAGCAGGGGTTTGTCGCGACGAACAGCCTATCGACTTGGCTTGTGAAATTGCAAGCCCTCCATACTTATCTAACTCGTGGAGAGCGCGGGTGCGAGAGGCCTTAGCAACTGGACCCTCGAACGACGCAAGCGTAGAGTATTCTCATGCTAAAATCACCTGTATCACCAAGATACCCTCTGGCGATGAATGAAGGGCAACCATTTACAAGGCTGATAATCGACGCCACTCATGTCGCTAGCCAGTGGTTATGCGGACACCACACCATCCCATTAGCCATATCCGACTCTCTCATTGGTACAGAGATGTTCCACTCAGGAGAGCGCAGCATTGGAGACTGGTCAGCCGGGCTGTCGAAGGTCAATGAGGTTGGTCTGGTGCACGGAATTCGCCGAAGTTGATCTTCCTCTAGTCCGCATTTGGCACTTTGCGCGTGCGTGCAGCGTGTTGCGTCCAGCTGCTGCTACTAGCAGGCTTCAGTATGGTCAGCGGTTTGCAAGAAGCTAGTCATAGGAGGCGCGGAAGAAGCTACCACTCGTGGGAGGACAGTGAATATTCTGCGCAGCTGTGCAAGCGATTCAGATCAGCCTGTATGCAGCGACGCAGCAAAGCTACCAGCCAAAGCAGGCATTCAAGTATTTGACCGATACTAAAGCCTCCGCCCATCCCTTTGATTCCTGTTCGCGCCGAAGAGACCGCCATCATGGGTAAGTCAGAACGTAAGTACAGATCTCAGGAAAGTTCCTTTGGAAGGACGCAGCAAAGCGGTGATATCCTGGTGTTGCCAGATGGCGCGAGGATATCGTTCCCTTCCTCCGCTTCCAAAGTTCCGTCTCGCAGCGGCCAGGCCTATGCCTTATGCAAGCCTTGTATACTACAGTATCGGTGGAAGAAGGTTATGTTCATCAAGCCCTTTTGCACAGTACAGTCAATAGGCCGACGATGCAGTCAGCAAAAAGCCGAGAAAAAAAGAATACTAAGGTGCTAACTTGCCAACGAACGAAGACGCCTAATGCCCAAGAGATAGGTAGTTAAATAGCAAGAAGATATATGGCGGGGAGAAGGGGAATATAGATATGTAGGGTAAAGCATGCAGTCCGCAAAGAGGGGCCGGCGGGAGGTCCATCGAGGGGGAGCAGAAGGTCCGCCTCGGGACCAGCTTAGGTCCGTCTCGGAACAGTGCATCTACAAGTGAGAATATATAAAGAAGGTATGCCTCGAGCGCCAGAGGGAGGAGAAGGCGCGCGAGTATGCGCAGCGGCGGGCGGTGCGCGTGTAACGTCACCGACTAACCCGAGCGCTAGTAGGTCAGGTTGATCTCGTCAACGCGTCACGCGGTCTGCTGCTCGTCAGTTTTCGTCACCGCGACACGCATGATCATGTTGGATACGCACGGACAGGCTCGTCGGCCATCAAGGCCGCGACGAGGTCGACCATCACGGCTCCGGAGATGTCGACCATCAAGGCTTCGACGATGTCGACGGCTTCGCACTTGGGGGCGTCTGCGTGACCGCGGTCGTCTCTTCGTGCCACTCCTCGCGCTTGTCCGCGTCGAGGTCTAGCGGGCTCGTGAATCGCGTCGCACGGCATCGATCTAGGTTACTCACCCTTCTTTGAAGTAGGAGCGGGCGCTTTGCGTGCAACTGGTGGTGGCGACGATTCGCGGTCGTCTACTCTGAGCATCTTCAGGCGCGCCTCGAGCTGCTCGACGTCGTGCACGCTCTTCTCGAGCTGTGCGCGCGCGTGCACGGTCGGCGTACCGCGGCCGGACGCGGAGCGCGTCTTCTGGCGCTGCAGCGCGACCTCCTGCTGCTTCAGGAGCGCGTCGTGATGCTTGAGCAGCGCGCGGTACTGCTTGAGCGTGTGCTCCGCGATGCTGATCGAGTACGCGCGGATCGCGGCTTCGTTGTACGAGTACGGGTCGGCCATTGGAGGTGTGGTGAATAGGGTCCCTGTGTGGGCAGCGCGGTACTATCGTCGTGTATGGATAGGACTGGGTGCCAGCGAGGGGGGAGGACTAGCCTGGGGGGAGCAGCAGTTTAATGGCGTCCGGGTGGGGGTGGATGGGCGGCGATCGAGTGCAAGGTGCACCTGCTGCGGGGCAG
>JAMQCK010000749.1:0-16647 GCA_024196135.1 Pleurotus ostreatus/Saccharomyces cerevisiae fusant | reverse complement strand
AAAGGCCCGTGGGGAGAAGACTCGCCAGTTCGAGGAGGACTAGCGGGTAGTCGGCCTTCCGCCTCCGCAAGCGCGGGTCGGGCATGGGGTTGGTATAGTGCAGGCTCCGAATGGCGAATGCGATGATGACGTCCAGTGTGGGTGTAGCGTCAATATGCTCGCGTCGCGCGCGCGCGCGCCATCTGTCCATGCAGCGGCTGAAGCCCTCGTAGGATGCCGACGTCGCGAGGAGCGTAAGCGCCATGACATGCCCATCGCAGAGACCGAATAACTCTTGCACCTGGTCAGGGGTAAGCACAGGTGCCTTCCATCTGCATAATTGCTCAGCCTCGCTCAGGCTGAGGTTCCCAAGAGGCGGTAGGAGTGGCGTCGTCCACGGTATGTTGCGCGGTCTCCGAGGTCCGCGCATTGTCACCTGCGCATGCGTTAGCACGGACGGCCCTCGCTACCGAGAGCAAGCGACTCACGATCAAGCTCAGACCCTGCGTTCGGCAGCAGCGTGAGAGAAAACTCTCCAGAGCGAGAGAATGTCGTGCGCTCGTCGTCAATCCGTCGAGGCCGTCGAGCACGAGGAGCGCAGGCCGCGGCAGGAGGCGTCGCCAACGGCCGCGCCGCATGCAACCTAGCTGCGCGCAGATCATTGTGACTATGTCGTCGACGCTGCGCGCGTCGTCGCATGCAACATAGAAGCGGCGGTAGGCATACCTCGCGATGACCTGGTGGTCGCGAAGCAATGACCTCACAAAGGTCGTCTTGCCCACTCCTGCTGAACCAAGTACGCAGTGGTATATGGGACCGGCACTCCGTGCAATGCCACTAACAATGTGTTGGCGAGGTCGTGATCGATCCAGCGTGTGAGTGGAAACGCTGGGCAAGAGGTACTCGCTGTTGAGTGGCGTCAGATCAAGCTAAGCGCCGGCTAGCCGACGCACCATCGTTTAGCGAGGAGGGCCTCGTCCGTGACTTTCTGTTGGTTATGGTCACTTCCGACGTGCTAGAATGATCGGTGAGACTCACATCCACTACCGTGATCTGCCGGCTGCATTCTGGTCTGCGGTTCTTGACAATGTTTACAAGGTCCTCGGCTGTCTGTTGTATGCGCTTTTGGCACTCTTCGAGGCTTCCCAATCGCCTGTCGTCCAGAGTCTCTTCAGCTTCTGTCTTTCAGGTGGATTAGACGAGTTCAAGTTATAGGCTTGGTCTCTTACCTCGGAGATGATGTCGGCCACAAGGAACTTGCAGTCCAACCACTCGAGGACCTTGTCATCGTCAAGTGACTGCGCTCCTGGCAAGTATTCTCGTAGCTTTGCATATACAGATTCTAGCGCGCTGCCAAGTACCAGTGATGAGAAGAAGGTCTTCGTGCAGGATCAGAGCTCACCTAACCACCCGTGTGAGCAACTGTAATTCCGACGGCGTGAGGGCAACTTCCGCCGTTCGAATTATGTCCAGCAAATTCCCCAGAACGATCAGGAGGGCCTCCGCTATTTGGATGCGAGCGTCGTCTGTCGCGCGCACAAGCTGTAGACTCGTCAGTCCTCGCGCCTGCCTTGTAAAGTGTGGCGCGCGCTTACCGGGATGCTGTCAAACGACCATTGTGCCACCCGTGCAATCGTCGCAAGATACGGCAGATCGCTGATGTCCTCTATAACCTGCGTCGGCACGCATACGCGCCGTCCAAAGTCGAGCAATGCCTGGAGGTCGTTGTCCGCGCCATGGTCGGACATGGAGGTGCGAATCAAGCAGGCGCCTCCGCGGCTGATGTCACAATATTTAAGCGCGCCCTCTCTTCTCGCGCTCACCTGGGAAAGCGCCGCGCTCGATATGGGTCATCCACAGCCCGGGATCCGCGAATGAGAATACCTGGGGAGCACGAGTGACACTGACAAGAAGAAGAGCAATATACTTGTACGGCGTTCGGAGCCGGGCATCAGCCAGGGTCCGTATATCAGTGCTCCCCCCGGACTGACTCCTGGATCGGGAGGTGAGTCAGGCGTACCAACCGTGATTTCGCACCCGTCTTCTCACAGGTGCCCCCTCAATACCTCAAAGCCTCTTCACATAGCAGGATGTCGCCACAGCATCGGCGAAGACACAGGTCAGTGCTGCTTCCTTCTGTAGGTCGCTGTATAGTCGACTGTTAAGGCAGCTTCAAGGGCGCCTAACACGTCTCGCCTCTCGAGCTACATCGGGCAAAACGCGATAGGCGATGGCCGCGAGCGATAGCCGCCGAGCGGAGGTCCGAGGTGGTAAACGCCCGTGCACTCGTTCACGGTTCGCGGTTAGCCGCCCGACGAGGGACGCACTTGCCCACGGCGAATCCGACGCTGGCGGTTGATGCAGATGGCGGCCCGCGGAGGTGTGCAGCGGTCCCTGTCCTGGGTTGGTCGATGCCGTACGCATTTCCCACCACCTGCCGGAAAGGGTGAGTGGGCGGACGTTCGCACGGTGGCTTGGGAAAGTACCGCATGCTTTCGCAGTCGAGCGCAGGCCCCTCGGGCCCGCGTAGGCGCTCTGGGACAGCCGAGTGAGCTATCTGTAATACCTTCAGGAGGTGGCAACGATTGTGTACTGCCCCCGGGGCAGCGAGCGGCGCAGATTTTATCGGGTTCCTTCAGTTTTCTCGAACGTCGAAACAAGCAAATGTGTATCCCAATAGAGTAGTTGACATATCATATCAAGGGCGTGGCAAAGGGACAGCTGAAGACGCCCACAATGGCGCGGTTCGCGGCAGCAAAGGCTATCGGGACTAAGTGTGGTCAGGGCGGAAGGCAGCTGGATGATTCTCGCCATGCACTCACCAAAGAGAGATCATGATTGATTCACCGACAATAATCATATGGCATCCCATGAACCCTTCTACTCCTCCCCATCCTCTTCGTCCTCACTTTCGGACTCCATGACCGACATCATATCGTTCAGACTGGACGATCGTCAGCTTCTTCGATCTTGGGTGTGGGTAAGAAGGTGAGCACCCACCAATGAACGAAGGGACACATGACGGCGGCAACCTTTGCAAGCCTCTCCTTGAAGTCCGGTGCCAACACTTCGGAATCAAGGAATCTATGGGCCATCAGCGACCATGACAAGCCAAGCGGCGTCGACCATAAGCCAAGGACAGCGAGAATGTTACCCACCTTTCCACGACGGCGAACGAACGACACTTCAGAAGATCAATATCCCTGTAAGTGGGCGTCAGCGAGCGCTCAGGCGTGATCGACGACGGCGTTGATGTGGACAATACGCCAATATGGAGAGCGCGGTGAGTTCCAACGCGCCGAAATCGACACTAAATCCGCCGAAATGGAGTCGACAGCGACCGCGCTGTACACCAACACCGCTGTCCACCAACACCGCTCGCCAACACACCGCAACCCTCGCCCATACACAACAGCCATCGCCAACACACAACAACCCTGGCCCACACACAACAGCCATCGCCGTCCCATTCCAAACCTCACTGACACTCACTTATGATTCTTATCCACCCCCTTCGGCGCCACCTTCAGCTCGTCCTCCATCCCAAAAATATTCGACCTCTCGCCCTCCGCCTGCGGCTTCGGCTCCCCAAAGTGCTCGACGAACTCGGGCGCGGAGATGATCTCGCGCAGGCGGCGGGGGTTGCGTTTGATGTTGGCTCTGTGGGCGGGTGGAAATGGAAGGAGGATTTCAAGCGAATAAGGTGACCAAAGGGTACCGGGTGAGCCAGGGTATCGGGTCGATCGAGGATTATGGAGCGAGGGCAACATCATGTTGACCGAAGATGTCGGGGAACAAGGACGGAATATCGGGGAACGCATCGCTCATCAGAGATCGAGAGCCTTGGGAAAAGCGCAGCGAAGACGCACCTGATCGTCGACAGTTCATTTTTCCCCGGACACCATGCCCCTGCGGCGATGATGCTTTGGTTGCCTGGTTTGACTGGGAAAGGCGTAAGTAAGGTGGGTATGAGAAGATTATGGAGGGAGGGACGAGAGGACAGTGGGCGGGTTGATGGGAGAAAACAGTGGGAGAGATGACGCGAGAGAACGGCGAGAGGATGAAGCAAGCAGTGAGAGGAATAATGTGAGGGAACAATGGGGGGAACCCTGCTTACTCGCTCTGTCGATGCGCGTTTGCGCGTCAGCTGAGTTCATAGCGAGGGACGCGACAGCACGGCTTACATGTGATCTGCGAGGGAATGGTGCGGTCAGTCGCAGAACCCTCCAGAGGCGGAGGTAACGACGCACATCCAGCAAAGGTGCCTTTCCTACCGCTCCTTGAAAAGCTGGCGGAGAATCCTTGCTTGTACGGCGTCTTGTCGTTACTGAAGCGTATCTGGAATGCTTTCAGAACGACCGGGCTGAGCATGAAGTACCAAGACGAGCGTACATCTCGGTATATTCGGTGAATCACATCCTTTGGCGGTAGTGGTGGGACTTCAGGATCGACCTCGATTATCGCGTCCGTGAAGGCTTCGACGAAGTCCTTCCACTCCTTCTCTGCCACCCTGTAGACGGGTTCTGGGCAAAATATAAGTGGAGAGGGATATGGTGGTAAAGGTGGGACTTGCCGTGCATCTTGAACCTACGGATGGCGCGTCAGCAAGTATGCAGTCGCAGAGAGGGGAGGGCCACATACCACTCGCGATTATTGCACTTCGGGTCCTTCATATGACCCAGGAAGTCCAGCGTGTTCTTGGAGATCTGTCCCGGGGGAACTGCACGAACAAGCTCTCAGTCACCCCCCTTCATCTGGATACATCCAGCACGCACCTCTTCCCGTCTTCGGCGCCTGCACGATCTCCCCAATCACCTCCTGCCCCTCATCCGCATCGTCGAACTCTTCATCCGAGTCTTTCTTCGCGCGCCGACTCTTCTTGCGCGGGGAGCTGCTGGGTTTCTTGTCCTGCCCACGCTTGCGCTTCTTGGGTGGTTCCGGGTCGCCATCCGACTCGTCGTCCAGCGCATCGCTGTCGTATTCCTTTGGTGCTCTGACTTTCTTCGAGGCCTTAACGTTCTCCTGCGCGGGTGACTTCTTGTCCTGGCCGCGTTTGCGCTTCTTGGGGGGTTCCGGCTCGGCATCCGAGTCGTCGAGCGCGTCGCTATCGTATTCCTTCGCGGCTTTCCCTCTCTTCTTGACCCTGCTATTCTCCTTCGCATATGGCTCCTCATAGTCACTTCCATTATCCTCTTCGTCCCCTTTCTCTTCATCCGCCGCGTCTGATTCCTCCCTGCGCGACTTGCGCTTCGCGCTCTCTTTGGCCTTCGCGGATCGCGCTTTCGCAGACTTCGCTGTCGCCTTCCGTGGTGTCTTCGTCGTGGATTCGCGAGCCATGTCAGGGCTTCAGTGCGTTCTAGATACTCTGAGTTATAACCTGGACTGTGCTGGGAAAGAGGGGAAGGTTGCGCCGCTGACAAGGAGCGTCTGAGTCGGCATGACGCGCGACGCGGAACCAAATTACGAAAGTCACGGTCACGTGGGATGATGGACCGTGTCCAGCGCATGTTCCGAGTTCAACTTTGTGGGCGCGTCGGCCATTTCCAGGCCTCTCTGATTGTTTTTCTCGTCTCGGATATATATTCATAAGTTTACATACGTACTATAGCTGACCACCATCACCGTGAACCCGCGAACACCAACATCAACCCACAAATACACATCAACCCACAAATACACATCAACCCACAAATACACATCAACCCACAAATACACATCAACCCACAAATACACATCAACCCTCAAGCATCTGTTCAACTTTCACTTGGAAGGAACTTGCACCGCCAGCTCAATACTCCAACTCGCTGATCTGCAGCACCTTCCTCCCGCTAACCTCGTACGCGCGCAGCTCATCGATGATCTTGTTCACGTTTTCAATTGGCTCGGAGGTGACGCGCGCCTTGACGGACCCCTGGATGGAAGTGTGAGTATCAGTTGCTGCGCTCAAGATGGAGGCTCTAAAATGTCGCGCTGCCGAAAATCCCAAGACGTACGTTCGAAAACAGCTCCAGCGCAGCCTCAGTCGCGCTGCGGGGGCCGTAGAGGTTGGCGCGGACTGTGTATACGGTCAGTCGGTCGTGTTCACTGCTATCGAGCGATGCATCTAACGCACTCTGAATCGCACTAAACAGCGCCTCTCCGGACGTGAAGACGAGGTTATCGCCCGAGACGCCGACCTGCGTTTGGGTTAGCAACTCATATAGTGTGATGGCGCAGACGAGGTACTCACCAATACATATCGCGGATCCGTCGGGTAGTGGTCTCCTTCGCCGACGAGGGCGCTCAGGCCGAGGGAGAAGGCTAACGGGTAGAAGCGTCAGTACTCCGTCGCATACTGCTCAAATATCATGGCGCAGCAAGAGTGAAAATTCATGCAAGAAAGTCGTCAGGGGAAAGGTAACCAAACACTCACTCTGCGCCGACACTGCAAAATCGACCACCACATGCACCGTGAACGGATCGGGCGCGCTGACCGCCGCGCTCAGCTCGACGAGCGAGAACGCCTTGACGGCGCCGAGCTCGAGGCCGAGGCGCCGCGCTTCGGGCTTGAGGTCGCAGACGTAGACTGAGGAGAAGGGTCAGCTTTACCTTGTACTTGTGATAAATACCTTGAACTTGTGATGAACAGCTTGTACTTGTGATGGCGAAGGGTTTTATCTGGATTGTTGGTGGCACGATCAAGAAAGCCAACACACCTTCCGCGCCCTGCAGAATCGCATACTGCACGGCCAGATGTCCAAGACCACCAACGCCGATGATGAGCACCTTGTCGCCCGCCTTGACCTGCCCGGTGTTGACGACAGCATTATACGCCGTCGTCCCCGCGTCCGCGGCGATGGCGGCGACCTTGTCAGGGACGTTGTCGGGCTATGATAGTCGTGAGCATGTCGTCCCATTGCTTACTTCGTTCCATTGTTTGTTTCGTCCCATTGCTTATTTCGCTCCCTCCGTATCGCGTGCATGAATGATCTCCTCCTCCACAAACGAATCTCCTCCTTCACAAACGAATCTCCTCCTTCTCCAACGAGTCTCCTCTTTCACAAACGAATCTCCTCCCCCACAAACGAATCTCCGCTTTCACCAACGAGTCTCCTCCTTCGCCAACGAGTCTCCTCCTTCACCAACGAACGAATGCACGACAAACCAACAAACAAAATGAACGCGCATACTCACCACCGGCACCAACAAATTACCCGGCACCGTGATATAGTCCGCGTACCCGCCCGGGCCCCCGAGGCCGACGCCCTGTAGGGCAGCGGCCTGGTGCGGCTTGAGCGCGTGCGTGCAGCCGTTGATGAGCTGGATGGCGTAGCGGTGGCCGATCTTGATGGCGGGGTCGACGTCTTCGCCGAGGCTGGAGGATATGGTGAGTATGGGGGAAAGAGGCGGGTAGGGAGAATAAGGGACGGGATAGTAGGATAGGTGGAAGAGGCGAGCGGAGACAATATGTAGCGAGAGGGACCAGTAGACGTACACGATGGGCGTCGCGCACACTTCATGTCCTAGCACGTATGTCCGGCTGTCGGCGGTGTAGCCATTGAGGATGGCGACGTCGGAGTGGCATACTAGGACACAAGAACACGTGAGCGTGAGTAATAAGACTGAGAGACGATATGAACGTACCACCACAAACAAGGACCTTGCAGAGTACTTCGCCCTTGCCAGGTTTCTGGACAGGGTAGTCGTCGACACGGATAAGGTCGTCGAAGCCGGGCTTGTAAAGGTATGCGACCATGGTCTCGGGGGCGCCCATTGTTGCGGTGGAGGTTGAGTTGAGTTAGTAGATAAGAGGAGATGAAAGCAGGGAGAGAAGTGATTGTCTGAGACGAAAGGGCCTGCACTTATACTTTCCCTATCCATACCCGTAGGTACGTCCGCATTCTCCGGAAGGGACGGGCATCGCCTACCTGCGCGCTGGTCTCCATATGTGGCTTGTCAGGACGCTACTTCACGCATTTACACGTACAAGATGGAGGTTGAAACGGTTGAATGTGCGCCCTACCACAGGATAAGGCGGCGAACAGAGCGCGCTATAGCCTTTGACATTGAGAAACGCGGAGGGCGCTTGTTATGGCAGCGCCGATTATGGTTCAAAGGACACAGACTTGACGGTGATGATGCCGATACACCGCCATACTACATCCATGCTCGCCGACAATTGATTGAGAGAGTGACATGGTGCTAGACAAGATGTGAAGAAGGAGCTCATCAGGGCGCTAAGTAGGTGAAGGAACCGGACAAGCGCCGAACGAAACACGCGCCGTGTCGTGCGAACAAAGTCACCTGACCATATGTTGACTTTCCACGTGTCATCACCCAAAAAAGGCACAACAAAGGAGCGCCCACAAGCTCATGTTTTCCTCCTTCCTCATCCTTCCTCGAACTCGCTGCGGCCCATGTTTCTTCACTGGCCCCTACTCCCCCTGCCGACTTGCGATGATTGCCGTGTATGACCTCGTGAATTATGAGTTCAGCGGAACGCGCAGATGACATCACACGCGTCATCCGCGCGGCTCCCTGCTGTATATAAGACGTCGCGCACGCGCCAGCTCGTCATATCCATCCGAACCTTCCTCGCAGCTTCTCTCCTCATCACCACCCATCTTTACTCCCATCACCATGTCCATGGCCACCCGCACCGTTTCCAACGCCGTTCGCAGGGGCGCACAGATGCGCGCAGCGACCTTGGTGCGTCTTATTCGCTTCTCCTCTCATACGCGATCCTGATGTCGCCATCCCCCAGCCGAGAAACACCGTATCGCGCCGCACGTACGCGGACGTCCCCCCACTCGAGCAGCCCCCCAAGTCCTCCAACGCCGTCCTCTACACCGTCCTCGCCCTCGCCGCGGCCGGCGGCGGGTACTACTACTTCTCGCAGGAGCCCGAGGACGAGCTGAAGCGCGCAAAGGCGAGAGCAGAAGCCGACCAGCAGCGACTGCGCGCTAAAGCCTCCGAATTGCAGGACGCCGCCGCCGCGCGTGCCGCCTCCGCGCGCGACCAGGCCGCCGCGGAGCTCGACGTGTACAAGAAGGAGGCGCAGAACCAGTGGGAGGGCGGCAAGGCTGCCGCGGGCGCGGAGCTCGACAAGTACAAGACGGCGGCGAAGGAGCAGTGGCAGGATGCGAAGAGCTTTGTGCACGTAACCAGCGACGCGGCGAAGCGCGAGGCGGAGGAGAAGGAGGCGCAGGCCAAGAAGGGCTGGTTCAGCTGGCTCAGCTGGGGCAGCAGCAAGGCCGATGACGCGCAGGCAAAGGCGGAGGAGGCCAAGAAGGCTGCCGCTGCTAAGGCCGCGGAAGCCGCAGAGGCGGCTCGCAAAGAGGCCAACAAGCACGCATGAGATTGTTGACGCGCCACGGACTGAACTGTAACACACGCCTATGTATTTGTAACTTTTGCATGATGTACAACGCTGTGCTTTGGTGAACATCAACTTGAACTCACAATGCGAAAATCCCGTACAGTCAAGCCAGTGAACATACTCGATAGTAGCCACTAGCTATAGTCAACAAGAACGCCTTGCGTATGATAAGGTAGGTATAAGATTATGCGCTTGTATAGATACAATCCTTCCATCCAAGATGCAAGACAAGATAACAAGATGACATCCCCCTGCTTCCTTCACTTCCCCTTTCTCCTTCACTCCCCTTTCCCCCTCACCCCCTTGCCCATTATATCACATCCTCACCTACCATCCCTCACTCCCTCCTCCTCCTCCACAACCCCCCAACATCCGTCCTCACCAACCTCAACACCAAATACGCCACAATCCGATACACCACCGTCGTCGCCACCACCGCGCCCAGCCTTGGCGCGGGATCGATATCCATATGGAACAGCTGCAGCACCTGCTCGCCGGTCTCCAAGGGACAGCGGCCGTCCGGGAGGCGCTGGAAATCCTCGCAGGTGAATGTCATGCCGCGGAGGGTGTACGGCGTGAGGTTCTCGGTGGCGTATTTGAGGGGCGAGATGTAGTTGATGCCTTTGAGGAAGCCGGGCATGTCGACGGAGAGGAGGCCTGGAGGGGGGAGAGTGTGAGTATGGTAGAAGGTGCGAGGAAGGGAAGGATAGGAGGGCGAGGAGAAAGATGGGGGAAGGGTAACACTCACCACTCATGAACGTCCCGATGGACAAGATAGTGCTCGTCACGTTGAGTGCGAAGCCAGTGCTCTGAAAGAGCGTGTTGAAGATGATGCCGATGGACTCGCCGCAGCTGACGATGCAGAATGCGTTGAGCGCGACGATGAAGTACATCGGCACGGTGCGCTTGAGGTTGATGGCGATGCAGCCGAGGAGGGAGAACAGAAGGGCGGAGACGATCTCGAAAGGCACCTCGAGCATGGTGTAAGAGACGAAGAACGCCTCGAGAGAGTAGGCCCGGTCGTCGTTTTCCTACGAGAGGTCAGGCACGGTAAACTAGATCATCTAGTGATGAGACTTACCTTGTAGAAAACATCTCGCTCGTTGGGGTACATCGCGACGTTCTGCAACATGCCGACGAAGTAGATGGGAAGGATTTCCTCTGCAATCGACATCAGGAGAAGACCTCGCCCCCAAAGATCGCATCAACTCACGAATGCCCCCGACGATATTCATGCTCGCGTCGTAGTAGTCCCTACCCAATGGCGCAAAGAACAGCGCCAACGCCCCTCCTAGCCCAATCACCTGCCCGATCCTCGCCGCCCCCAAATTCGGCTGCCTCTTGAAGTTCAACACCCCCCTCCTCAACAAAATCGGCAGCGCGACATAAAACGGCGCCATCCGCTTCCGCATGCGCCCCAGCTCCCCCGGCAGCGCGACCTGGCGGTGCTTCGCGAAGTCAAAGTGCGCCTTCGGGTCGTACGCGTCGAGGATCTTCTGCACCTTCGCCCGGGAGAGCTCCTCCTCCTTCGCGCTGCGCAGGTCGACGGAGATGAGGTCGAGCGCCCAGTCGCTGGGGTTGCTCATCGGCGGGTAGGGGTGGCCGAGGGCGGTGAAGTAGGCGATCATGTCGGCGGCGGGGCCGGAGTAGGCGACGTGGCCGCCTTTGGCGAGCAGGAGCAGATTGCCGAATTGGTCGAAGAGCTCGGAGCGGCTTTGGTGGATGGTGATGATGACGGTGCGGCCTTCCTGCGCGAGTGTGTTGAGTACGTCTAAGATAGATGATGCCGTGAAGGCGTCCAATCCACTGGTAGGTTCGTCGGCGCTGATAGCACGAGTTAGCACTTAGCACACGGCAAGGATATAAAACAACATACATTAGGATTCGGGGTTCAGTCAGAATCTGAACCGCGATGCTAACGCGCCGCTTCTCCCCGCCACTAATCCCCTTGATGAACTCGCTACCAATGAGGATGTCCGCACAATCCCGCAACCCAAGCTTCAGGATGACCTAAAGCCCTCGTGTGTCAGCGACGCCGCACCCAAGTATAACCTTTGCGCTCACCTCCTCCGCCTTCTGGCGCTTCTGCTCCTTGCTCATCTCCTTCGGCAGCCTCAGCCCAGCTGCAAAGTGCAGCATCTCCCGCACAGTAAGGTACGGCAACAGCGAGTTATCGTCCTGCGTCACATACGAGCACAAACTCCGTACAATTGAGTCGCCCGGGTTGACGCCGTTCAGCAGCATCCTTCCGCCCGCGCGGTAGCGCACGAGAGGGCTGGAATGCACGCGCAGGGCCATGGTGTTGAGCAAAGATGACTTGCCCGACCCGCTGGGTCCCATGATGACATTGACCGCGCCGGCCTCGAAGCGGGTCGTCACGCCGTGGAGGATGGTCTTGTGTTTGGCCTCCTCGCCGCGCGCGAGGGGTTTCTCGATGGCGAGGGAGAAGTCAAGCAAGTCGACGTCGATGGGTGGGGTTGAGTCCCGCTCGGAGCGCGTTTTTGTCAGCTTGTCTTTCCTGGAGGCCTCTTTGGGCTGCTGCACGCCACCGACGCGGATGTCGACCGTCCAGAACTTGAGCAGGAGCCCGCCAAGGATGCCGAAGCCCACGACGAAGGCCAACATGACTCTGTACCAACGATCAGTACCAGGGTATGTAGCCAATCAAAGAGACTTACACCACGGGCACTGCATACCAGTTCCGGTGGAAGGAGAGGTTCTGTAGGATGAAGTTGCCGCGATATTGCAGACAGTTTCGGTCTGTCGCTGCGTTGCCCGTCGGGCAGTCGTAGTACTCGTCCGTGAACTCGTTGACGGCGAGAGCGGCGAAAGCATAGTACTGCACAGTGTCAAAACCATGACAGGAAGATGCCTAAACAGGAAACTCACGATATATGCTATCCACTTGAGCCACCGCACGTATACCGGAATGGAGTTCGCTTGGATGAAGAAGCCACAAGAAAAGCTCTGCACCGTGAACCTGCACAAGTTGAGCAAATTGATACATCACAGTCGAAAGTCAACTCACGAGAGATTGCCAACCAACGTCGCAATCGAGAAATCGCGCGAGACACCAACGCAAACAACAGCAAAGGTGACCGAAATGAGCTGGTTCAACAAGATCACGGCGAAGAACTTGAGGAACTGCACCCCGTCCGCGTCGAACCCGCACATAAAGTAGAAGATGACCGAGAACAAGAACGGCACTGCAACATCCTCCAACAGGCCTCTCGCCAACCGACGCGACACCATCCACGCAACGACACCGATAACCCCTTCGCCGCGCTCGCGGTCGAAGAGGGCAATGTCGACGCCTGCTAGGCGCCATGTCTCATAGAGTAGGACGAGGTAGCCTTGCAAGCCCGCTGAGATGTACAGCGCGGCTTCGCGGGAGCGGATGCCGGCTTGGTCCTTCCCGAGCTGGAGGAAAACGAGACCGCAGACGAGCGCCATGAGGATGGCCTCCATCCATGCTGCAGCCAGACCCATGGGGTCTCTGATCGTCGTCTTCAGCGTTCGTGAGGTGAGCACGGCGATCTGGCGCGCGAGGGGCGCGGCCTCGATCTTGCCGTGGTTGTCGTCGTTGATAGGATTGGGTAACTCCTTCCCCTCCTTGGTGGCAGAACCATTGAACCGATTGGGCGACTCCTTCTTCCACGCCTGGATAAGCATGTTCAATCGGCCTTGCGTCTCGGACTCGGCTTCGGGCGTGCGTGAGTCGACGGCGGCGATTTGAATGAGGTAGTCTGCAGGATTGACCCGCTTGTGGAAGCTGCCTGGGAGGAGACCCTCGACCCAAGGCAGCGCACCATCGGTGGGTCCCGAGTATAGGGCGTGACCTTGGCTGAGTAGCGTGATGCGGTCGAAGAGGAAGAAGATATCGTGTCGTGGCTGGTGAATGGTGCAGATGATAGTACGTCCCTTCTGCGACAGCGACTTCAAAGTCTTCACCAATTGGTATGCGGAAGTAGCGTCGAGCCCCGTCGTGGGCTCGTCGCAGAACAAGACGCTCGGGTTGCTGAGCATTTGTACGCCGATACTGACGCGCCGACGTTCCCCTCCGGAGCATCCCTTGTGGGATTCCCCATCGCCAACATAGGTGTTGGCGCATTCCTATAATCACTTGAGCTCATGTATGCAGTGATCGGGACGCGCCACCCACTTTCAGGCCCAGTTCAAGGATGATCTCCTCCACCAACTGCTTGCGCTTCTCCGCATTAGTTGAAGCTGGTAGCCGCAAAGCAGCCGCATATAGCAATGTTTCGCGAACGGTAAGGGTAGGAAGGAGTAGATCCATCTGCGTGACATATGCATTGGAGATCGACGATAGTTTGGGCGACCCATTGAATTCGACCAAGCCCGCAACAGTCAAGTTGGAGCTGCGCATTCGGCGAGATAAGATGTTCAATAGCGTTGTCTGCGATATGTCAGTATGAATATGCGGAGATTGCACGGGGAACACACCTTGCCAGACCCTGAGCTTCCCAATATCGCAGACAAGCTCCCCTGGGGGAAGTCCGCCGAGATCGTGTCCAGTATGCGCTTCCTATCCGAGTGACCTTGTTCCGGGTCCTTCGGTGTCTTCTTCTTGAATGAAAGCTTCTGCACAATCGACTTCGGCGCGTCCACCTCGACCGTCAACCCGCGAACCTTCACATCTACGGGCCGGACATTGGAGAAGGAGATGTTCTCCTGATGGGTATCCTTGACGGTCCATTGCTCCGCATCGCCCTTGACTGTGCGCGTTTCCGCGATGGAGGGCGCTGGGGAGACCATGGCCGTTGCAGACAAGGCGGCATCGTTCCCCTCATCATCGCTGTTTCGCCCTGGAGCACCTCTCGGAGTGTTTGCCGGTCGCGGGAAGAGACTTGCCCGATCAAGCGTCATTGATCCGGGTACCACGTGCGTGCACGTGCAATGTTCGACTTACTTCCCGACACGATCCTGTCGAGAGGAGGTGCTCAAGGAGTCGTCCTCATGACTTAAGTATAGGGCAGGGTGTACTTGAATCTGCCGGATCCGAGTCAGCCCCTGCATTGGTACGACGTCCGAAAGTGCTTACTTTGGCAAGTGTTGCTTCAAGGTCAAAATA
This sequence comes from Pleurotus ostreatus/Saccharomyces cerevisiae fusant, assembly GCA_024196135.1. Taxonomy (NCBI): domain Eukaryota; kingdom Fungi; species Pleurotus ostreatus/Saccharomyces cerevisiae fusant. Next base: position 2,218 of record JAMQCK010000749.1, on the reverse strand, counting down.
TCGCTGTTGGCTGGCATATTTCCCGCCTACAGTCAGCATAGTTGCCTACTTAGGCGTATCTTGCAGCACCACCAAAACTTGGTTAGGAAGTCTGTATAGTGGCTCTGGCCCCTAGCCCCACGACGCATGTGCCGAAGTGCCTTCATCTCGAAACCCCGGGCGATCCGGTGCCATTATGCACCCGAGATGGACAAAGGCACTGGGGTCTAACACCAGGACCTACTATCGCGTGGCGCTACTAAGTGATTCCCGGCGCTACCATGTATGAGCACCCTCATAGCCCAGCAGTCACTAACACCCATAGACCAGCGCTTATGAGCTTACATAGCCCTATTACTCTCAGCTCGACCCCGCTCACGGCATTTGCTCGGTACCGACTCAGAGCCCTCAATAGCTTATGTTGTCGCCTTCATATACGCCGGGACCATGAACGCTGCTTATAGAAATCTCAAAGCCGAAGACAATCACTGTGGGCGCCAATGAATCATTCACCGTGGACGCGCCATTCATTGTCGCCGCGCCAGTCCGCGACCAATGGCCGGTATCCCGAAGGCTGCGCGACAACAAAGGAGCGGATCCTGTACTCGGTCGACGCGGGATGCCAGGATAAACTTTGACCGTCAAAGCATGAACTTTGTCAAGAATGAACTCTCACCACCAAAGATGAATTCTCATCGACAAAGGCACTGCTCATTGGCGTCTCTCGCTCCTCTCTCCGCTCCGGTCACCCGGGGATGAAGAGTGGCTCGCGGGATGAGGCCAGCGGATGGAAGCTGCGACCGGTCACCAGCAAGTGAATACTGCGAGGGCGTCAGCGCAGCACGCATGAAGGGCAGCACCGCAGCATGCGTGGGTGGCCCTCATGAGCACAGTGAATGACCCTCATGAGCACTCTGAATGGCCCTTCGCGCATGCGCACGCCAGCTGACCGATATAGCTGCATGGCTATACAGCAGAACCAGCCTAACCATGGCTCCTGCAGGCGATCCATGACGCCCTACAGCGAGAACGGGCCTTCCAATACAACGCGAACAGGCCGCCCAATGCATCGAGAACAGGCCGTCCGATGAACCGAATCGAAGGCGCGAAAGCAGGCCCTCCAATACAGTTGCGGCCCTTCCATGCAGCTGAAGCAGACTTCGCAGACCTGCATCCGACCAGAGTGCCTTCCATACAGCGGCAGCCGCCCCCAAATGCAGCGTGAACAGGTTCCAATGCAAAGCATCCCCGCTTTCTCGCCGCCAAACGCTATGGCGAAGATCAGCTAGCTGCTAGCGGCCTCGCACAGAGCACGACGCACCTCATAGAGCACCTCGACTCACCTCCCACTGCCCATCGCATGTCGTGTGCAGTCGCCTTGTCGCACACGCTGCTGGCGGCGTCCTACGCTGAGGGCGAGAGCGAAACAGGGATGCGTACAGTGCTGGCGGCGCGTTCGTCAGCACACGACGAAGCCAATCGAACGTACCCTCGCGAAGTCCTGGAAGCCAAACGAAGCCAAGAAGGGGGCATACCCGAATTCGTGAAGCGTCATGATCATTAAGGTCTATCCGATCGTAAGTACAGCGTCTGCTCGTAGAAGTAGGGTTCCCCTGGTCGTAGAAGTAGTAGTAGTAGCAGTCGCAGGCCTGCGCCCCAGGAGGAGGGAAAACTCCTCACATGGGGCGACAACGCGGGTATGAGTCTCCAAGCTCGCGGGTACGAGCTCGAAGACGTCGGCCTGCGACATTTTTTGGGGGAGGGTAGTAGGTATGTAGGTGTCACGTAGCGTAATTCGTGTAAGAGTTCGTTAAGGTATAGACGAGAAAGCGATGCTTACTAAGTAAGAATAAATACGTGGGGGATAATTAGAGCGTGGGTGAGAGAATCGGATGGGCGAGGAGTCGGAAGGCGAGTGAGAAAGGCGAGAGAAGAGATGGGCGAGACGAGAAAGGTTGCACGAAAGCAATCAGACCCAGGTCAACAGCAAAGCAAGCAGTCGAATCGAGCCTGAGAACGTCTAGGTAGGGGGAAGTGCGAGTTGCTAAAAGTACAGAAGGGGAAAATGGGGGATATCCAGCGTGCAAGATGCGAGGATGGGTGAAAGGCGAAGGGTATTAGAGTAGAGTACAACGGCGCGGAGGGTGATCCGCGAAAATGCAGAATGTAAATATGCATTATAATGACAATAGGAAAGGGAAGATGAGGGTGGGAGATGGGACGGACTGGGCGAGAGAGA
>JAMQCK010000748.1:0-16677 GCA_024196135.1 Pleurotus ostreatus/Saccharomyces cerevisiae fusant | reverse complement strand
CTTCGCATTCTCCCTCAGAATCGCATTCAGGTCCTCCCGCTTCGCGCAGCTCGCGTACTTGAAGCTCGCCGCGAGCGCGTCCAGCTCCTCGAGGCTCTTCCCCACAAAGTGGTCCGCCCACTCCTGCACCATGAACTCCGCGACGAGGATGTTGCGCGCGAGGCGCGTGACGCGGCTCTCGAGCTTCCAGACGGGGTGCGGGTACAGGTTCTGGTACTTCTCCGGGATCTCGTCCTTGATGTGCTGCACGAGCGGGTCGTAGAACTGGTGGACGGCGCTGTCGTCGGAGCCCCAGGCGTCGACGGCGAGGCGCTGCTTCTTGGCGAGGAAGTCCTTGAAGAGCGTCATGTACGGCGTCGAGAGGTCGGTGTAGATCATGCCCTGGTAGCCGATGTCCTTGTACAGCCAGATAGTCCAACTCAGGCGGTCCTGCAGAATCGTTAGCCACCGTCACCCACGACCCGAGCCTGCACACACCTTGTTGTACAACTGCAACTGATCCTTCAACACCTGGTACCTCCTTGCATTAATCGCATCCGTCTCCTCCCCATCATACTGCCTCCTCGCGTACACCGGCCCAAACTCCCCATTCCACACACACAACCCCCGCTCGTCCATCCACTGCCGCTTCTTCTCATACGACCGCTTCATCCTGTGCTTCTGCAGGTCCGTCCCCGCGTACTCCTCCATCCGCGGGAACCCGAACAGCGAGTAGTCGTGGATCGCGTACGCGGTGTTGTCCCACCCCTTCTGCGCCTCGCCGAAGTGCGAGAAGTCGGAGGCGAAGGTGTTGCCGTCGAAGAAGAGCGCGTGGTCGGGGTCGACGGCGCGGATGGCGGCATGGACGCGGTTGTAGAAGTCAATGAGGCGCGTCTGTTTGGGATCGGTGGGCTCGTTAAGAGGGTTGTATCTGATGAAGGGGAGGTGAGTGGGAGGGGGCGAGGAGAACAAGTTCGTGACGTACCCAGCAATCCACTTGTTCCCCTTGTAGTGCTCCGCAAGCTTCTCCCAGAGCCAGATGACGCGGTCCTGGTGGTCCTTGTGGTTCCAGACTGTAGGCGTGTCAACGCTACCCATAGACGACCTTCTCACATCGTTACCCACAGTTCGCAATATGCCCGCCATGGTCAGAGTGCCAGTCCGTGTTCTGCCCGCCAGGCGCGGTGTGCAGATCGAGGATCGTGTAGATGCCGTGCTTCGAGCAGATGTCGATCACGCGGTCGAGGTGCTTGAAGCCGGACTCCTTGAGCACGCGCGGGTTCATGTCGTCTGGGTGCGCGTTAGCGGGATATGGCTTGGTGAAAGTGATGAAACCGACCTTCAAAGTGACGGTAGTTGAACGGCAAGCGGATGCAGTTCAGCCCCAGGCTCTTGAAGAACGCAGCATCCTCGTCTTGGAAGAAGTATTCGAGGAACTGAGAAGGACGATTAGCGTCAGGCAAGCTAGTAGTAGTGGGCGTCTGGTGTTGCGCACCTTGTCAAAGAAGAACTCCGCCTTCTCGGCTCCAATCGTCTCCGTGAGCGCGTCGCGGATGGCAGCCTCGGTCGCGGGATAGCCGGTAATAAAGTTCTCCATGCTGGGAGGGAGAGGTCAGGGTCGAGTCTAGGCGAACGAGGGTAGGCAGAGGGGGTTCAATGTGCGGGGTAGGGGAGGTAGGGTGGTCGGAAAGATGAACATGAAGAGGGAGGAGACTTTGTGACGTGGGGTTATGAGTAGGACAGGGATGTAAAGGGATGAGGATGGAGAATGCAAGATAAGGAGAAGCCAACACTCACTTCATCCACCCGCCCAGTCCCGCGCCGCGCAGGATGACCTCCTGTCCCTGCTCGTCGACAATCTTGGTCCCGGAGACTTTCAGGAGCGACATCGTTCCCTAGTGATGCTTGTGTTGTTGTAGGTGAGTGTTATGCAGGCCCTGGTATCTGGCCTGTGAGAGGATGGGGTACAGAAGCGAGCGCTAGGGGCAGCTGGTGCTTTTATACGCTGGCAAAGAGGCCGAATAGTGAGCAGGTGGTACCGACATTGGTCTGCCGCGAGCCCGACGTTTCTCCGCATACGAGCCAAGCGCGGCCTCATAACCAATCTGGGGAAGGTATATTGCCGATCGATGGGGGTAGCGGGGTCTGGAGAAGGCCCGAGGGTGAATCTGGAGAAGGGCCGGAGGGAGAGAGGGGAAGTGGGGAATCCGGGGGCCGGAGACCAGGGGTGCGCCTCCTGCTAAAGGCTATACTGCAATAATTGGTGCAATTCACTTGTGGGCACGAAATAAAGTAAGGTATCAATGGGCGGATGTTGTTGCTGTTAACGCCGAGATGAGGTCGTCCCGTGAAGCGAGTGTATGCAAGGTGGGCAGCCCAGCGGAGGCGCGGGGAGCCAGGGAGCACTTGAACGGGTGTCGGGCCGTACTCGAGGAACGTCAGATGATGTCTATCGCAGGCGTAGATCCTGAATGTTACATCCGAGTCGATTCAGGGCGTGAACCTCGGGGATAAGGCCGCCTCTGTTATACATTTGCAAGGACAATGGCATCTGCGATTATTTTGTTCAGCCAAAAAGTCCGACAGGACGCGCTGCTGGGCACGCACCTCTAGACTAAAACTACAGGCAGACCTCCCCGGTCTCATGGACAACTTCGGCGGGATCTCAGAATTCGTCCCGTTTGGCGCGCTGCCTGGGCTCCGCCTGGACGTCGATATGCATCACGCCGTCCGTGCCCTTCAGTCTGTTCGCGATCTCATCCGACCATTGTTCTTTCGGCACGGCGTACAGCTGCACGTCGCGTAGCTGGCCTACTGGGCCGACATGATTCAAGGAGTTTGCCAGGCCCGCAGATGAGGGTAGAGAGGAGGGCTCGATGGACGACGCCAGCGTCAGAGCAACGTATACATTCGCGGCGAAGTTCAAGGCCTGCATTGTTGAGGGAGAGCTGATCGTCGCGCTCGACGTCACGAACGATGGCCGGACCGCATCCGGCGATACTTCCCACGGTCCGCTCGACGCGGGCCGCTGACCCGGTCCTCCAACTTCATTCTGACCACTTTGCCGTTCGCGCACTGACCTCTCTGCTCGCTGCAAACATGACAGACGCTAGTGACCCCCTCCTTGCCCTCCGGGAGGCCATCAAGTCGAAGTCACCCATCACCTTCAGCAAAGACGGCGCACCAGTGCCCTCCCTCGCCTCCGCTACCCACATCCACCTCTCCCCATCCCTCATCCTCCCCCGCTCGACACCCACGCGATGGAAGAAGACCGGGAACGAGACGTACACGCTGGACGCGCTGTACCTGGTGCACCAGCTACAGGGCGCATCCGGTGGCGAGTACATGAAGCAAGCTCGCGAGAACGGCATGACTGTGGGCATGGTCAGCATTACGGAACGTAAAGCCGTGCTGGACTACCTAGAGGGAAGGATAGAAGACCACCCGAGCATTATTCATAGTATGTGATGTGCATATACCCGCGCAAGCGTCCTGACAGCCATCGAAAGAGGACGCAGGCAAGGGCGAAGGATCTACGGCGGCTGGTGCTACAACATCCCCACAAAAGAGGCGACACTACGTCCCCGATGCAAAAGACGTGCAGATCGTCAAACGCATGCGACAGAACGAGGTGGAGCTCGAGGACCGAAGCACGGTTCTGCGAGGACAGAAGTTGAACGTGCGCGCGGCTTTGTTCTCCAATTCGGCGCCTTGTGACTCTTCCCCCAGGACTTCACGAACCTCCGCAATGTCTACGCCGAAAAGCTCAAGAAGCTCAAAGACTCCAGCAAGACCGGAGCAGCGGTACCTGCCCCCGCGGTCGGACTAGGCAAGTCTCTCCGCTTCCACGACGCCTCCTCATCTTCCGAGAAAGAATGCAACCTAACATCTCACTTACAGAACCCAAAGCCCGCGTCCACGGCGCCCCCATCATCCTCGTCTCCTCCTCCCCGACCGCGCTCATCACCATGTACAACGTCCAGCGCTTCCTTGGCGAGGCCGTCTTCGAGACCTCGCAGGAGGCGCGCCAGAAGGCGGGCAACAGCCGCCCGCCGGAGTTAATTCACATCTATCGCAAGGTGGATGTGCCGAGTAGTGAGTGGTTTTCCATGTGCACAATAATCCCTCTCTTCTCTGAGCATTATAGATGTCCCTTCTCTCTCTCTCTCTCCTGCCTTTGCCTTATACAGAGCTTATGTTAAACCCCTTCCCTCAGACGACGGCACGACGGCGATGCGACAAGCGACACGACGATATGCAGTGTACGACAATGCAGAGAAGATGCCTCCGGATGGCTGGGATCGGTGAGCGGTGGTACTCCTTTGTCCGCCAGTCAGCATCTTACGTTCTTCTTTCAGTGTCGTCTGCGTTCTCACTACTGGCCAAGCCTGGCAATTCCGGCCTTATAAGTGGAGTGAGCCGCGGACGTTGTTCCATCATGGTGCGTTTGGTTTGCTCTCTGTCGCAGGAGAGACCTCTCCCCCCTGTTCGAAGTATGATCTCTGTCCAACCAATTCTGACGCGCTCCCCCTTAGTGAAAGGCATGCACGTCAGCTGGGCGAACGACCCTCCGAATCCGAAAATTTCGGACTGGAATGTGACGGAGATTAAGGTGTGTAGTGGACTCCCTTTGCTGCCTGCGCTCTTGACTTCGTCCCGTTCGCAAACATGATGTCCCATTCGCTATCACGATTGTCCCGTTTGCAAACACGATGTCCCGTTTGCAAACACGATACTCACATCCGCCCTCCCAGATCGACAAGCACCGACGACACGTCGATAAGTCGACGGTCGCGCACTTCTGGCGCGTTCTTGATAGCTGGATGGGCATGAACAAGCCAGCGCTGATGAGGACGCAATAGATGCGGCTTTGTAGTTGTTTGAGCCGTCGATCGCCATCTCATGTTCATCCTCTCCATCTGACGCTTGTGTTGCTTTTTCTGTGCATTATCTCCCTAGTATATACTGTACTGACGTCAAACTACATGTGTGATGTGCTCAACGATCACTCCAAGATTCGACAACGCGTTACAACCTAAACAACGCCTCCCTCCCCTCCTCCTTCCCCCGCCCCCGATTCCTCTCCTCCACCCCCCGGTTCATCCGCCCATACGCCACATGCAGCCCCACGCACATCACGCTCACCATCAACAGCAGCGCCGCGTTCGTCCAGTGGCCCGTCGGGTACCCCCGCGCGGCCTCGTCCGCCTTGTATATCCACACGCCGAGGATCTGGCCCGGTGCGCCGAAGGAGATGTTCATGGCGACGGCGAGGCCGGTGGCGGAGGTGGAGGGCGTGAGGCCGGTCGCAGAGGTGGGGGGCGCGAGGCCGGTCGCAGAGGTGGAGGGCGCGAGGCCGGTCGCAGAGGTGGAGGGCGCGGGGCCGGTGCGGGTGGCGGCGCGGGCGTTGGCGGAGAGCCAGCCGAGGAGGGGCGGGATGCAGGCGAAGGCGCCGGAGCAGGCGATGATGAGGGCGCCGTAGCGGGACTGTTGCGTGAGGGCGTTAGCCACGGGGAAAAGAGACGATCAAGGATGCGAGCGCACCTTGTAGTCGTCGGCGGGCAAGGCGCCGGAGACGATGAACCCTATGGCGCCGATGAAGGCGAAGGCGGCGGAGAAGAGCCCACGTCTGTGAAGGGCCTGTCAGTACTGGCGTCGGGCTGTCAGAAACTAAGCTCCTCACCGATTGGTCTTGTCTGCCCCGTATGCGACAGCGACTTGCACGACATATGCGACCGCGTACGGAGGCACGGTGAACAGCTGTGCGTTCAGCGACGTGTATCCCAATCCAGATACGATTGTCGGCGCAAACAACGACATGCTGGAGAAGGGCGCAGAGATTCCGAAGTAGATCTACTAAGAACATGAGCACCCCTTTTTCCTGCTTCAGCCTCATCGCACGTACCACATAATGCGTCCACAACCTCGCACTGAACACCGTATCCCTCACATCCGCCCAGGTCAGCCCACTGCTGCTCGCCTTCGAGCCGCCCGCGCTCAGCCGCTCCACCGCTCTCTCCCTCTCCCCCTCCGTCAGCCACCGCGCCGTCTCCGGATAATCTGGCAACAAGAACAAAATCGGCACCGCCAGTCCCGCCGAGGGCACGCCCTCCAGAATAAACAACCACCTCCACGCAGACAAGCCGTGCAGGTAATCCATATGCGAGACGCCATACGCGATGGCACCGCCGAAAGCGCCAGCGAGGGTCGCGGAAGCGAGGATGAGGGCGACGCGGAGGGAGCGCTCTTCGGGGCGGTACCAGAAGGTAAGGTAGTAGACGAGTCCGGGGAAGAGGCCGGCTTCGAAGATGCCGAGGAGCAAGCGCACGACGGCGAGGGAGGCATAGCTTTGCACGCCACCGAGACCGATTGTTACGGAGCCCCAGGCGAACATGAGGAAGGCTATCCATCTCTGGAGGGAATATCAGCTTTTAGTGATCCTCGTTCAGTGAAGCATTGGCAACTTACTGAAGGTCTCAATTTCTTCAACAATATATTAGACGGCACTTCGAATAGGCCGTAGGCAAGGAAGAAAATCATGAGGGAGATCCTGTGAGTCGGTCAGACTGGTGAGGTGGCCTTCTGGTGCGGTCAGGCTCACGTATACTCGTAGCTCGTCAACGGCAGTTCGGTCATCAGGTCATGCCCTGCTTCCTTGTTCATGATCTTCGCGTTCCCTGGTCCTGCGCGTCAGCGCACCTTCCGCGCCCAAATAGCATAGAACGCACCGATATTCGACCGATCCAGGTTACATAGCAAGTAGATGAATGCAGAGAGGGGAACGATGCGGAGGTCAGTCTTGCGTAGTAGCCGCCTGTCTTCCGGGGTATCGAAGTAGGTATCATCTTGGGCATCCTGGGGACGTCGCTCTAGATACTTGCGAGGGGTTAAGGGTAGAAGTCACTCACCGTGCTCGAGGCTACCTCAGAGGTGAACTCCTGGGGCGGCTGCTTCTCATAGTCCTTCGTGTCCATCGTAGGCGACTCGGTGTTCCTCTCAGCGCTAGCGCGTTCCTTCCTGTCTGCTTGCGTCTTCTGATACACCCTCACAGGAACTTGCAGCTAGCAGAGAAGTCGCGCGCGGTGGACGCAAGAGCCAACCTCAGCGTATCCCGAATTCGAAAATGACCTCGCATCGTATCATTTGTGCGGTCAGCCCTGTCAGGCCCTCCTCGTTGCCCGGACAAGCAGGAGATCAAAAGGTCAGAAGGGAGTCGACCCCACATGTTTGCCGACCTTCCAACGAATTGCGGAGGCCGCATCTCATCATATGGCCACGCGAAGCGGACCGGAGGCAGAAGTGGACCCACAACGTTCGGGGTGGGATGTGGCGGTAAGTCTGTGGCCATCCGAGCTCGTATAAAACTGGCGTGAGTAATGTCGAAAGGTTCTGAGGTATAGTACAGCTAACAGTAAGTAGATCAGGGTATCCTCCAGATCGCAATACCCGCCCTGTCCGCATCGACCTCCTTCTTGGCTTCCTTGCTATCCCCAGTCCGGATCGCAGCCGCCACAAGCAACGCGATCGCGTCCTTGACCGCCTTCTTCTTCTGCTCCTCATCCTGTACCTCCGCCACCTCCACCCGACTCCAGTCGATGCAGAAGTCCATATACTCATATAGCACGTCGACGACGCCTCTGAATTTGTCTCCCTTCTGTTTCGCCTTGTCGCTCGAGTCTTCCTCCCCCTCCGCTGGCAATGGTATCTTCCACAGTTGCTCCAGCGTCAAGGTGTTCCATGCCACCAGTGGTGCGCCGACCTTCGCTGGAACGACGATCGCCGGGCACCCGTTGAACAAGACGTACTTGATCACCGACTCGCTGGGCCGTGCGCTCGACGACCAGATTGACCGGAAAGGCTTCAGTCCCAAGACTACCATGACAAGACGGCGTGGTGGAAGAGGCGTCTCAGGAACGACTAGCGCGGGCTCTGGCGAGGGAGTGCGCGAGCGCGAGAAGACGGAAGATAGGGACGGAATATTCTTCGGCATGGAAAGGAAGTCGTGCTTCTCTGCCGGCTTCTCTTCCTCTTCTGCAGGTGGAGGAGGTTCGCAAAACTTGATCTCGAGGGCAGATTGGGTCAATAGCGCTTGTCCGACTTGGTAGTCACCTACAAGATGCTCAGTGATCATGCGCGTCCATTGATGTTTGGGCTCACCGTTCAAGAAAGGCCCATGGCAGAATACAACGTCAGGCTTCATCGTCCTCGGTATCGCAGGCCGTCGTCCACTCGCAAAAAGATAGGGCGAGAACCACCCCTTCTCCACCGCCAAATAATCCAACACCGAAGCAAACAGCGACGGATCCCTGCAAGCCTTAATCAGCACCCCATTCCTCTGGCACCATCCTACCACAACGTATCGCGAACCAACCCACTCACTCATGCACACTACTCCTAAAAAAACCCAGTGCCGCATCATCCCTCGTATGCTTATACCTCAGCGTAATCGTCAGCACCTGCACGCCCGTCGTCTCCAGTATCCCCGCGTGCAGCGGGATCAGCAGCTTCGCCGTCTTGTCGAACACGAGGTCGTTCGCGAGGCTGGTGGCGCCCTTGAAGCCGGCCTCCATGCTGAGCTCGACGAGGATGCTGTCTCCGACGGTGCTGACTATCATGTCCGCGAGCGGCCCGTGCATGACGGGCGCGGCGATGGCGGCGGTGCCGCCCTGGGGAGGAGTTAGTATGGGAGTCGAAGGGCTGTTTGAGAGAAGAGGTGAGAGTGAGGTGCCAGCTCACCGTAGCAGCGATTACACCGTGCACTGCGAGATCTCGAAAGCGTATGCATGGGAGCAAGAGAGGCGATGAGTCTCCCCACTGGTGCCACGGTCATGTTCAGTTAGTAGTATAGGAGATCGTTGGCGATCTTACCGGCGACAAGCAGACCACGGACGATCCCGCGGCTCTGAAGGATTCATAGGACGACATAACAATGCGTCCTGTCATGGACTATCGGACCGTCAGTAATTCGTTCGCGTGTCGTACTACTACTTGCGCTGGAAGAGCTGGATAGTAAGAGCCACTCACCCCGACGAGCTTCCGCATGATCCAAGGTGCTTGACGCTCCTTCTCTGCCTCCAAGTTGGGGACAGAAGATGGATCGATGGGACCCAACGTAGAGACTTCGACCATGGCAGCAAAAGCGGGTGATGACAAGCAACAGTGTCTGGTAGGCGTCAGCGAGCAGGTAGGTGTTGAGAACCAGCACGAGAGGTCAGTAGACAACCGGCAGTGGCCACAGACAGCCAAAGACGATGAGAGAAGAGAGCAAGCTATGAATAGCTACAATCAGGCCCATAGCGCCCTATGAAGGGGGCGCTATAGTTGTCATGGCAGCTGCGTGTGATGCATCGAGCTATGTTTGTGGTGAGTGGCGCTGGGCGCTTGTGTTCTCCGGATGGGGGTTTTGGAGGCGTTGGCAGGAATGGGCATGTCGGACTTGAACGAACAAAAGCAGCGCAGCATCGTTGTTGCACCACTTTGTCCTGCATCGTTCGGCAAGCCGAAGCCCGGAGGCCAGGCTACATTGAAGTGCACGAGTGGTGCTTGAATAGCAAGCACGATAGTGCGTAAAACATTCTCAGTCCTTACAGATACGATGGAGGAAATAGCTTCCGCCTGTCGACCATGAAGCAGCGAGTGACTTTCCACGCGTGTGTTTAAGAACATGAACGCGTATGCCGTGGTACACCACCAGAGACTTAAGATTGCGCAGAGCATGCTCGAGTTTTACTCTGTTGACGCCAAGGGCAAGCTCGGTGCATGCCCAAAGACATGCGCTGTCCAAGTTTGCAGCGACATGCTCAGGGCATGAACGCGAATTGATGGATTCACACGGCCGCTCCAGGCATCTCACTGGGCCTTGCTGGGCTGGGTATCGGGGCGGCTGCTCGTCGGCCTGTCTCTAGGGAATAGCGGTAGATAGGAAGGCATGCTATATTGCAAGGTGTAGTCTACGTAGACCGTAGCGACGCAGAAAGCCGCACGCACGCCCTAGGAAGGTATATATATGGTAGAACAGCGACCGCGCGTCGTCAACCAAAGTGGCGCGACTACTATTACTCGCACTTCAGTTCTGGCGTTGGACGAAGGACTTATCTGTAGATAGGCAGTCAGCAACATACGTAGCGGGAAAAGGCAGTCACGTACCGCGGGCATCGCCTCACCTTCTAAGTGCCGTGTCCTTGCTGTGCCCAACGACGACTCGTCCTTCTGAGAGATCGAAACGGTAGTTCGACGACGCGCGGGAGGTATACGACTGAGGATGGGACAGAGGGGCGCCGTGGAAGGGTAGCGAGCGACCTCAGGCGAGGGTTCACCTGAGGTGACGCTGGGGGTGCGCCGTGGTGGTAAGACGGGAGAAGGCGGAGAGCTCCAAGATTCTTCCCAAGTCCGACTTCGGCAAAGGCCGATTGGTGGATACGTTCTGATGGACCACAGGCGCCTGGGTGCTTGTTCACGCACCGAGCATGATCTCAGTTTTCCAAAGCCAGTGTACGCGTTCTGAGCATGCACAGAGCATGTCGCTGCAAACTTGAACATCGCATGACCAAAATATGCGGAGGGCTTGCTCTTGTCCGCACGCCACGCATGCCCAAATTTATGCATGCCCTGTTCATACGCGAACCTCTGGGCGTGTAGGCATAAACCTGGAGGAAATGCTTGTCAAGATCGCGGCAGGGCAGTCGAGCAAATGCCTCGCACATAAATGTCTTCACTATGTTCCGCCGCTCTGCACAGTACAGGATGACACTCCAGACCTCCCGTCAGTGGCTTCGAAGCCACGATGATTGACCCATGCTTCATATTGAGGACAACCCAGCGAAAGAGATAGTCATTGACTGATATACGTATCAGTACACGGAGAAGTCCACCACGCAGTGCGACTCACGAGTAGTATCGAACGAATTGTTGTCGACGATGACTAAATCAGCGGAGGATACCCACGTCGGCAGAAGGTTAGCCGAATAGAAGCAGGCATTCTCGAAAATCGTCGACCCTATTTCTTGCTGCATGCGTTCACATTGCAGGCGCGCAGAGTAGGAAAGCTCGATGGATGCAGAGTAAAGGTGCGGGTCGAGCTCGATACCGTATGCCTTGCAGCCAGTTTGGAAGGCCGCGTGGATGACGGCACCGCCCATGCCCGAGCCCAGATGCACGAAGGCTGATCCTTCCGTAAGGGCTAGTTCTACGAGTAAATCCTGGAGGAAAGGAGGGCAAAGGTGGCGACAACGCTCTAGCACATCTTCATCTTGAGCGGAAGGTTTCGTGTGCTCGGCGATCTGGCGGTTGGAATGCCTCGCTACCACGCAATTCCTTCTGACCTGGAGAAGAGTAAGAAACCAATACGCGCTTCAGGCAGAGACGAGTATGTTACCTCTCGCGCCCAAGGACGTTCCCACTTGAGGCCTTCCTTCTCAGCACGCCGTTGCATCACCCTAGACATGGATCAAGAACAAGCTTCGTAGATCGGGGCAACGAATTCGACATCGCAAACCTACCGAATCGCGTTTTCTCGAGCCCGGTTGAGGGGATTTTGGCGCCATTTACGAGACCTCTCCGTGGATGAGAGGCAACGCTCTGTCGAACGAAATGAGCGTGAACCGTGCATTTCTAACCGGGGAGCGTCAGAGCCGGGTCAAAGAGCGGAGCACACGCTGGCATCGTGGCGCGAATGATGGTTAGAGCAGACCACATTTCCAAACCCCTGGCGGATTATTCTCACGTCCCGTCACTTGCCTTATTGGGACACAATGACCGTCGTGTGTTTGTCGTTTGCTCTCCATACGGACGATAAGTCGCCTCAGACTCCATAAGGTTACCTAGATGGTCAGCGCACAAAGCGAACTATCGGATCAGTAGCCATGGTCATGCAAGAACTGTCATGAAGTGCGGTCCTTGGGGCCTTGAGGACAGATATGGAATGCAAAGGCGCCGCCAAGTGTTCGTGGTCTCGAATTGTCTGCTATGACTTACGGCGGCTAAAAGGGTCGATTGGAATGATCTCCAAGTAGACATCGTCCCGTACAGGAGGCTTTTCAACCCTTCCGGGGGCTGAAGCGCGAGAAGAGGCGTATCTCAGCGGAATAGACGTGGTTCACCCAACCTTGATACTGCGCGCTGGCGATGAGCTGCAGCACCTTCCCAGCCTGTACTTCTTGGAGCCATTCCCCAAGCTCAGCGTCTGGTGTATCGAGACTCCAGGTATTTGTGTGCAGTCGCCGATCGCTTGACGCGTGGATGTTCTGCTGGATGAGGCGACGAGCGTCCGAGCCTTGAACCCCGGCTTCGAACCAGGTGCTGCTACGACGGTACGTCCCATGGTCGTCTTCGTAGTCACTCCATCCTGATGCACTTCAGCGTAACGCAAGTAAATTAAGACTCAACGCAGACATACCTTGATCATGCGAGACCGTAACAAAGGTCAAAAAGCGTAGCGGTGCATCGGGGACCTCGAGCTCGACATAGACGTAGTTCTGCGTGCGACTATCCACGGCGACCTTCTGTGCTCGAGAAGCACTCGAGCAGCTCCAGAGCTCAGCAAGGTCGAGAATGTCGAGGACGAGCTCTTCGGGAACGCCTCGTTGGCGGAGAGTGTCATAAACCTCCTGCAGACCGGCATTCGACAACGGCTTTGAGCGCATCAAGCCGGAGACGACGGTTGGGTGCCATGGTTGGCCTCTGGCCCAGTTAAGATCCTCGGCCGCAAAGTGAAGCTGCGATAGGTCCGGTCCGTGTTCCAGCAGACACTGCACGATCGTGGGCGAGCGCATCTCGAGAGCCATCTGTAGGGCGTCTTTGCCGGAGTGCGTGCGAGCATGGACGTTGCAGCCAACACTCAGGAGGAATCTGACCGTATCAAGGCCGTCGCTCCTCACTGCTATATGGAGAGGGGTCTCCCCGTAGGCATTGCTCGCCTCACGATCCGCGCCACGCTCAAGCAAGAGCCGGATGACCTCGATACGATCGCTTAGAGCGGCTGCACACTGCAGAACCGTGTCCTTGACCTCGCCGTACCGCCTATTGACGTCCGCACCCCGCTCGAGTAGCAGTTGGAAGACCGCGAGGTGTCCGGGGTCGCGCGTCATGTGCTCTACGGCCGAGTAGAGCGCGGTTCGCGGCACCTCCTTGTCACAGTCGCAGGCAGCGTTCACATCTGCGCCCATATCCAGGAGCATGCGAGCCATCTCTGGCAGCCCATAGCGAGCCGCAGCCATCAAAGGAAAACCAACATACGGGTATTCCGACGTAATGAGGTTTGGGTGGTCGTGGAACATGCGCTCTGCAAGCCAGGTCTGCCTCGTCTTGATGGCGTACCACCAGGACGGCACGGGTAAGAGGAAGGATCCTGGCGGCTGACGATCCTTCATCTTCTGGTTCGCATAAGATGGATGCGTCCACCAGGCCCTGTCGTAGATCTCGAATGCCCGCTTGCTCGTGAATTGGCTGTCTGCGCCTTGCTCGTTCTGACGGAACGCAAGGCAGTGTAGACGCTTCTTCTCGCTGAAGAGCAGGTCGTCGATGGACGCGTAGACTTCGGCGTCGTATACAGCTAGTTGCGCAACATGGTCGGCCCAGTGATGAGCGACGTAGTCGAACAAGGGTGATTGCGAAGCCGTGTTATGTAGGATGGTTTGTCGTAGCAAGCTCCGCTGGCGAAGTTGTCGAAGGATATGTAGGTCAGGCATTGCAAGGCGAGATCATGATGCAAGTCGACGAGCTGAACGGAGAAGTGGGAAAGGGTCGAAGTGGCGAGAGACGGTACGAGAAGGTATTCCTGAGCGTAATCAGTCATGGGAACGGCAATACGCGGGTAATATGACATACCTGCACGGTGAAGTGCGATAGATTCACAACACCCTTCGCATTGTCGTAGCTCACGAGCGACGAGCAGGTATGTAGCACGTCCATCGGGTCGAAGACGCCCAGATCCTCGTTCAAGGCGTCTTGACCAACTTCGATCATGACGGCTTCTTGTATCTCGTTGAGTTGAATGGGTCGCTGAGCACCGACAAGCCATCGGAGCGTGCGTTGAGCGATGCGCGCCATGTCAGTACCCTGACGGTCGATGGCTTGCAGGATCCGTTCATAGGTCTCGTATAGCGTCTTCGGAAGGTTGTTGAGGGCTTGGTTAACCGCCTGCCGAGTCCGGCACGTAGCGAGGAAGTCGAGCTGGCATTCCACCCATCGGAACCTTGATGACTAGTTAGCAGCGATGGTATCCGGGCAGTCTGCTCTACGACTTACATGCAATCCGCCTTCGACAGGAGGGCGACTTCAATCTCCTTCTTGATATTCGCTGGAAGACGCGAAAGGCCAGGCGTAATGGCCAACGAGCGTATAACGTGCTCCCGAATGTCCGCATTGACAAGGTCTTTCTCGTCCGTTAGAGATATCGTCGGCACTTCTTGAAGGAGGTCGTATATGGCACGCTCGCTGCGACTCGTCACAAAGACATGAACACCGCTATGTTCGGACAGGCGGATGAGGAAGCGTATGAGCTCAGTAGGTTCTTGACATTCGTCGAGCGCGTCGATGATGAACATCTGCTTGGAATATAGGAGGACAGCGCGCTGGACATAGCCGTAGACCTCAAGGGTAGAGCCAGGAGGTTCGCCCGACTTGACCTGATTGGCGATGCTGTTGAGCTCGTCGTACCAAGCGGGCGGCGCATGTCGCAGAAGCTGCACAAACAGGCTGCGCAGAATGGACACGACGGAAGTACTGGAAGGGTCACCGAAGTCGCAGTAGTGATAGACAAGCTCTGGGTACCGCTCCTGCCTCAGCGCGTCAATCAGCGAAGACCTGTAGGAGAGCTGAGAACGTCTAAAATGCAATACTGCTAGGGACATACGCCAGCACGCTCTTCCCACTGCCGGCTGCAGAGAGCATGTAAGCGACTGGTAAGGAAGACGGAGCAAGGCGACTGACGTATACCACTCAACCAAAGTATCCCACTTTCACGCATGCTCCACTGGCGGTAGGTATCATGAGCGAAGATCCAGTTGCATGTCCCTTCTTGACGCTTTTGCAGCGATATCGCGTGCTTCGAGCCGTTGTCAACCGGTCTGAGCCACCTGATGATCTCGTCACGCAGCGAGTCTAACGAACGAACTCGTGAGCGCCGGCAGCCAATGCAAAGTGTGGCTACGTACCGCGACGCCTGCTTTCCTTTTGCGATGCTCGCTGAGTGTCCGCTATCTCCTTCTCCATTCTCACACGAGCCTGTTCTTCCGCTATCATAAGCGAGATTTGGGCGATGTCTGCCAGTTGTTCGCTAGCACAAGAATTCCATTACTGGAAGCCAAAGGGACGTGAGCCAGGAACGAACCTTGTGTTGATCGAGAAAGCGAGCATGAGATGCGCCTTATGGCGCTCGAGCTCCTTGAGAAACTGTTCGATAGTGTGCTCCTTGAACGGCCACATAAGCTTGCGCTTCAGACCCTGCTTCTTGATATCCGCATCGAGCTCTAGCAGGAAGTTGTCCAGCAACTTCATACACTCCTTGATTGGCCCGCCTTCCTCCCATAATCGGAGCGCTTTCATCCGCTTCTGCGTCTCCGGCGCGAACCCGTCCGCAAGGCTCTCGAAGTAGTACTTGACGTTCATGAGAGTGCCGCTGATGGAAGAGAGCTCGCGCCAGAGAGCGAGTCGCGCTTTGTCGGCGCCTTTGGCGGACGACGCGTACTTGCAAAGGGCGACCGTGATCTTGCCCGCCATGTCGATGACGGCGAGGATGGTTCCTGGGTCCATGGGCGAGGTGGAGAACGAGGATGCAAAGGAGAAGGTTGGGTTCCCTCTCTCCCATAAGCTAGGCTCTCGGCATAGACGCTAACGCGGCTGTGAGCATGCAACGACCATCAGCGATGCATGAGAAAGCAGATACGCACCTAGCAGCCGGTCCGGGAGGCCATTCAATGGTTGACGTTCACCAACACTGACCGTCGATGACTCTTAGTGATGTTGAAGTATCTGGGGGAAGATCCCTGAGTACGAAGAGCACTTCCTGATGCAACAGCAGCCAAATATATGGAATCCATGCGCCTTGAGATCATCGTACGCGACGATAACATTCAGTATCGACGAGCGCCGAAGGGGCTTCATCACGACGTGACCCAACTCTTTGCAATGTCTGCAACAGCTTGGATATGGGTAGAATATGGGCGGCTAAAGAGAGCGATAGATTGGCCGACCAGCAGGAACAATGTATGGTCGAGGTCAAGAAGCGAACTCGAACGAGGCAGGAAAGAGTCGAAGGTGGCGCGAGAAACTGCTGTCGATTTTGTGGCGCTATAGCAAAGTTCGCTCAAGGCTTTCGCTTTTCTAAAATGTGTTCAGCCGCCTTTACACCTTGCACGACACGCCCAACGAACAATGTTCAGTCGTAACATGCATCGCATCAATAATCGTACATAAGGAGCGCGTTGAAGCACCAGTTACATTGTATACGCCTTCTCTCCCTCCTTCCCCCTCTCCCTGGCCCGCCGCTCAAGGCGCTCCACGCCCCAAGCAACGAGCGCCTCCTACCGGGAAAGGCGCTCCCTCGACCAAGTTACATCCACAGAATCATCACCGGCGTCCATACTCGCGCGCACAACATAGTTAAATATGTCTCTGGGTCCAGGACGTTGAAGATCCTATGCTTTTGGCGAGGGCTCGTTGAGGCCGTCGTTGGTGGATCGCGATCCCGCGCCTAGTAGC